>JAEOAD010000029.1:5760000-5960000 GCA_036365145.1 Orientallactaga sibirica | reverse complement strand
CATCTAGAGAGCAAGGTCCCTAGTGTAGCCAGTCTGAACAGAAAAGGATGCAAGATAGGCCGGAGAGATGGCTCAGCAATTAAGGCACATGCCTGTGAAGCCTAAGGACCCAGATTCGATTCTCCAGGTCCCACATAGGCCAAGATGCACATGGTGGCACATGCATCTAGAGTTTGTTTGCAGTGGCTAAAGGCCCTGGTGTGCCCATTCTCACACACACACACACACACACACTCTCTCCCTTGTCTCTAGTAAATAAATGAAAATAAAATCTTAAGAAAAGGAAAATGATTCAAGAGAAATGACCATTACACGGTGTGGTGGCGCACACCTTTAATCCCAGAACTTGGGAGGCAGAGGTTAAGAGGATTGCCATGAGTTTGAGGCCACCTTGAGACTACATAGTGAGTTCCAGGTCAGCCTGGGCTAGAGTGAAACCCAAAAAACCAAAACTCAAAAAAACCAAAAAGAGGCCGGGCGTGGTGGCACACGCCTTTAATCCCAGCACTCAGGAGGCAGAGGTAGGAGGATCGCCGAGAGTTCAAGGCCACCCTGAGACTACATAGTGAATTCCAGGTCAGCCTGGGCCAGAGTGAGACCCTACCTCGAAAAACCAAAAAAAAAAAAGGGGGGGGGTGGTAGTGGAGAAATGGCTTAGCAGGTAAGGTGCTTGTCTGCGAAGCTTAAGGAGTCATGTTCAACTCTCCAGATCCCACGTCCCACGTTAGCCAGACAAAGGTGAGGCAAATGTAAGATGGCACATGCCCATTAGGTGGTGCAAGTGTCTGGAGTTCGAATGTAGTGGCTGAGGCCCTGGCAGGCCAATACTCAATCTCTCTCTTAAATAAAAAAAGAAAGGGCAAAGCCGGGCATGGTGGCTCACACCTTTAATCCCAGGGAGGGAGAGGTAGGAGGATCGCCATGAGTTCAAGGCCACCCTACGAGTACATGGTGAGTTCCAGGTCATCCTGGGCTAGAGTGAGACCCAACCTTGAAAAACCAAAAAAAAAAAAAAAAAAAAAAGAGGGAGAGGGCTTAGCCAGGCATGGTGGTGCATGCCTTTAATCACAGCACTTGGAAAGCAGAGGTAGGAGGATCGCCATGAGTTCGAGGCCACCCTAAGACAACATAGTGAATTCCAGATCAGCCTGAGCTACAGTGAGGCCCTACCTTGAAAAACCAAAAAATAAAAATAAAAAGAGAGGGCTGGCCAGGCGTGGTGGCACACGCCTTTAATTGCAGCACTTGGGAGGCAGAGGTAGGAAGATTGCCATGAGTTTGAGGCTACCCTGAGAATACAGACTGAATTCCAGGTCAGCCTGAGCTAGAGTAAGACCCTGCCTCGAAAAACCAAAAAAAAAAAAAAAAAAAAAAAAAAAAAAAAGAAAAAAAGAGAGCTGGAGAGATGGCTCAGCAGTTAAGGCATTCACCTGCAAAGCCAAAGGACCCAGGTTCGATTCTCCAGGACCCAAGTAAGCCAGACGCACAAGGGGGCGCATGCATCTGGAGTACGTTTGCAGTGGCTGAAGGCCCTGGCATGCCCATTCTCTCTCTCCCTCTTTCTCTGTCACTCTCAAATAAATAAATAAAATAAAAATAAATTTAGAGAGAGAGAAAAAAATGACCATCATTTGTCAGGTTCAGATTGTCATTCTCCCTCCTAAAATATGCTAAAAGGCCTGGGGCCTAGCTCAGTGTTAGAGCTCATGCCTACCGTGATTGAGGCCCTAAGGTTTCATCCCCAGGAGAAAAACACACACACACACACACACACCCCATGCTAAGAATCAGAGAACAAAAGTACATAGTAAGGGGTCAGTCAAATTTCCATTATGCCCTAAACAGCAGGGAGAAGCAAGGCCCAGAGAACTTGGACCTGTCAGTCAGTCTGGAAGACTTGGGCTCTGGAGGTCAAATGAATGGGTGAGCTCAAATTCATGAGAAACACTTACCCAGAGTCTCCCAGGATGATAACCTTCAGCAACACTTTCTTCCTAGAGGTCATCCTTCAAGCTGTAGAAGAAAGAAGAAAGCACAGTAAGGTGATGAAACATGACATTGGAACTGTCTCTTGCAAAGCCCCTGAGCCTTCATGCAACCTGCCTAGTCAGTGGTCCTGATGAGAGAACAGCATCCCTTATTAGAACTGTGGGCCCTAGCGCTAGGAAAGACAGCAAGGCCGTGGCTGTGAAGAGGAGGAAGGTGTTGTTCTCCATTGGTAGAACCAGTATTTTAGTCTAATACTCCAGACAGACTCAAGAACTAGGTATGGGAAGATTCAGGTCACTGCTTCAGCACTACTCCGAAGAGGGGACCACTTTATTTAACTAGCACACCCCCCTCCATTCTGCTATATCAGGGCATTTGCCATAGTGACATTTCTAGAGGTGCTATCTTCCCCCCGCTTTTTCCTTTTCTAAAAGATTTTATTTTTGTTTATTTATTAGAGACAGAGAGAGGGAGAGAGAATTGGCATGCCAGGGCCTCTAGCCACTGCAGACAAACTCCAAATGCATGCACTACCATGTGCCCCTGGCTTATGTGGGACCTGGAGAATCAAATCAGGGTCCTTAGGCTTTGTAGGCATGTGCCTTAACTACTAAACCATCTCTCCAGCCCCCTCCCCCCTTTTTAATGTAATTTATTAACTTTTCAAATTTGATTAACCTTAGAACAAGTTACAGTAAAATTTAAATTAAGTCTTATGAAAACACTTCAACATTCTATTACAGCTTTCTCTCCCCCTCTCCCCTTTTCTGTTGAAGGTAGGGTCTCATTACAGCCCTAGCAGGCTGACCTGGAATTCACTATGTAGTCTCAAATTTACAGTGATCCTCCTACATCTGCTGGGATTAAAGGCATATGCCACCATGCCCAGCATATTGTAGCCATTTTGAAGGGCCATAATGACCTCAGTTGTCCTTAAGGTTCTTAAAATGGTATCAATATTGTCAGCTGTTTATAAATTTCTGCGGAAACACATTCAGATAAGCAGATTAATTAATTGGCTGGCTTACTACCTTTTCTCTCCACCAGGGCAGTTACCTCTCTGCTATGTGCTTGGTGCCAGTGAAGAATGACAGACCTGGGGTTAGTGGATGAACTATGCTTGATGGTGCAGTTCTAGAGAGGTTTTCCCCCTAGAAAATCAAGCAGCCTTCCCTTCCCTTCCCTTGAACACACAAATATGTAAGACACCTAATCTTATTCAACTGTCTTCTAGCATCTGCCACATCTTGGTCTATTAATTAAAAAGGACTACTCTCTTAATTACTCTAAGTTGTCAGAGCTTGAGTCAGAGCCTGTCAGAAAATAAGTGGGTCTCAGAAAAACTACTTGTGGGTTCATTACAATACAGTAAGTGGTTAGTAAACACTGGCTGCTGCTGATCTTAACAGATGCCTCAAACACATACAGGTGACTAAGTAACAGGGTGCAGGGTGGAGCAGGAGAAAAGATGCAGCAGGTCACAGTGATGAGGCCACATTCCTTTCCAGATGGCTGCTACCACTTCTTCTAAGTAGGTGGTACACACCAAAGACCACCCTTACAGGAACCCTGTAAATGGCCATCTTCCACTGCTTCTGGCTCAGGGACAGTGGAAATGGGAATCAGACCTTGAATTTGTTTTGACTCATGGTGTCAAAGGCTTCAGTTCCTGGTTGCTTGCCCCATCCCTGTGGGTCCACGGTGCGAACAGCATGGCAAGAGGGTATGGTGGAGCAGAGATATTTGCCTCATGACCATCACAGAGAGCAAGCCTGTGCTACTGGCTTCCTCCTTCAGATCCCCCAGCCTGTGGGATGGTGTTGCCCACATTCAGGGAGGAAACACTTCTTCACTTAATTAACTCTGGAAATGCCTCCCCCACCCCTCTCTCACACACACACTCTGAATCAACTGAGCTGACAATCAAGATTAACCATCATGGGCTGGAGAGACAGCTCAGTGGTTTAAGGCACTTGCCTGCAAAGCCTAAGGACCGGAGTTTGATTCCCCAGTAACCATGTAAAGCCAAATGCACAAAGTGTCAAATGTGTCTAAAGTTCGTTTGCAGTGGTTAGAGGGCCTGGCCCATCCCCATTCTGTCTGTCTGTCTGTCTCTTCTGCCTCTCTCTGCTTGCAAATAAATAAATAAATAGATAATTTTTTTTTTTTTTTTTTTTTAAAGATTAACCATCACATAAAGTCAGGCTGCCTCATAGTCCACAACCCATTTTCATGGCCTGGGCTAGAGTGAAGTCCTGACTCAATAAACAAACAAACAAAAATATAGAGAAATGAGAGGTATACCCTAAGCCACTCATTATATATAGAGGATCACTCCTCCCTACCTTCCCTAGGGACTGCCTGGACTAAACATTATTTTTTTTTGGGGGGGGTGGGTGCTTTGGAGGTAAGGTCTCACTCTAGCCCAGGCTGACCTGGAATTCACTATATAGTCTTAGGGTGGCCTCAAACTCTTGGTGATCCTCCTACCCCTGCCTCCCAAGTGCTGGGATTAAAGGCACACGCCACCACTGCCTGGCTGGACTAAACATTTTTTAAGTGTCTCACATAGGGGCTAGAGAGATGGCACACTGGTTAAGGCATTTCCCTATAAAAACCTAATGACCTGAGTTTGATCCCCCAGTACCCAGGTAAGTCATATGTGGAGTAGCACATGTGCCTAGAGTTTGTTTGCAGTGGCTAGAGGCCCTAGTGTGCCCATTCATTCATTCATTCATTCATTCATATTCTTCCCCCTTGCAAAGGGATTGAGTAAAGGAAGGGTGGGAGAAGCGTTAATCAAAATTTAAGATGTTAGCTGGGCGCATGCCTTTAATGCCAGCACTCCAGAGGCAGAGGTAGGAGGATCACTGTGAGTTTGAGGCCACCCTGAGACTACACAATTAATTCAGGTCAGCCTGGGCCAGAGTGAGACCCTACCTCAAAAAACCAAAGAAAAAAAAATTAAGATATTATGAATAAGCCACATGGAAACCTATTGAAGACATTGCTATCACACCTCCCAAGGCCCAGGGTCCATTGCAGAAGAGGTGGTGGAAAGAATGCAAGAGTCAAAGAAAGGGTAGGACTGCCTACAATGCAACCTTCCAGACATTATTTAGCCTTGATATTCATGACACTGCAGTGCCTAGTATTACCTACACAACACCTTCATAATAGGAGAAACAGATGATGACATTAAAAAAAGGGGAGCTGGAGAGATGGGTTAGCAGTTAAGGCCTGCGAAGCCAAAGGATCCCGCTTTGATTCCCCAGGACCCATATGTAAGCCAGATGTACAAGGGGGTGCATGTGTCTGGAGTTTATTTGCAGTGCGGTGCACCTATTCTCTCCATCTCTCTCTGCCTCTTGCCCTCTCAAATAAATAAATAAATAAATAAATAAATGAAATATATTTTTAAAAATCATCAGTCTTTCCTTATAAAAAAATGAAGAGGGCTGAAGAGAAGATGGCTTAGCAATTAAGGCACCTGCCTGCAAAGCCTAAGGACCTCTATTTGATTCCCCAGGACCCATGTAAGCCAGATGCACAAGGTGGTGCATACATCTGGAGTTCCTTTGCAATGGCTGGAAGCCCTGGCACACCCATTCTCTCCTCCTTCTCTGCCTCTTTCCCTCTCTTAAATAAATAAAAATAAAATATTTTTTTTAATGGCTGAAAAGAGGGAGGGGATATGACAGACAGTAGATTTGTAAGGGGAAAGTGGGGAAAGGGAGGGAATTATCATAGTTTATTGTTTATAATTATGGAACTTGTCAATAAAAAAAGTTAAAAAAATCTATGACAAGAAAAAAAGAAGATACAAAGAACTTGAAAAACTAAATAATAAGAAACCAAACAACCCAATTAAAAAATGGGCTATTGGGGCCGGGCGTGGTGGCGCACGCCTTTAATCCCAGCACTCGGGAGGCAGAGGTAGGAGGATCACCGAGAGTTCAAGGCCACCCTGAGACTACATATTGAATTCCAGGTCAGCCTGGGCTAGAGTGAAACCCTACCTTGAAAAACAAAACAAAACAATTAAAAATGGGCTATTGGGCTGGAGAGAGGGCTTAGTGGTTAAGGTGTTTGCCCGCAAAGCAAAAGGACCCAGGTTCGATTCCCCAGGACCCACACAAGCCAGATGCACCAGGTGGCGCATGTGTCTGGAGATTGTTTGCAGTGGCTGGATGCCCTGGTGTGACGATTCCCACTCTCTCTTTCTCACTCTAATAAATAAATAAATAAAATTTTAAAATGGTCTATGGAACTAAATAGAGAATTCTCAAAAGAAGAAATACAGATGGCATGCATATAAACATCTAAAAAATGTTCTACATCCCTAGCCATCAGGGAAATGCAGATTAAAACTACACTGAGATTCCATCTCATTCTTGTCAGAATAGCTACCATCATGAAAACAAATGAAAGTAAATGCTGGTGAGGATGCAGAAAAATAGGAACCTTTCTACACTGTTGGTGAGAATGCAATCTGGTCCAGCCATTGTGGAAATCACTGTGGAGGTTCCTGAGACAGCTAAATATAGATCTACCATATGACCCAGCTATACCACTCCTAGGCATGTATCCTAAGGATTCATCTCATTACCTTAGAGATACTTGCTCAACTATGTTTATTGCTGCTCTACTCACAACAGCTAGGAAATGGAACCAACTTAGATGTCTCTCAACTAATGAGTGGATAATGAAGATGTGGTACATTTATACAATGGAGTTCTACTCAGTGGTAAAGAAAAATGAAATTTGCAGGAAAATGGATGGATCTGGAAAGGATTATACTTAGTGAGGTAACCCAGACCCAGAAAGCCACAACGTCACATGTTCTCTCTCATATGTGGATCCTAGCTACAAATGATTGGACTTCCATGTGAGTAGGAATAAAACTCAGTAGCAGAGGCCAGTAAGCTAGAAAGGGGACCATAAAGGGACTAGAAAAGGACGGAGGGGAGGACGTAATAGGATGGTATTGTATATATGTAAGTAGAAGAACAGATTAATGGGGGTGAAAAGGCCTAAGTGAGGTCAGGAGAAGAGACTGAGTAAAGGAAAGGTGTGTGTGTGTGTGGGGGGGTAATCAAAATCTAAGAGGATATAAATAAGTCATATGGAAACCTACTTTTTTTGGATAATGGAACACTCAGGAGCCATAGATTGTTTCTAGAAAATTTTCAGTGCCGGGGATGGGGTACCTTCCAGTGAGTTGTTGGCCAGGGAGGTCATAGATACCCCCAAAACATTATAGGCCATTGCCTTCCCACCAGGTATAGATAGTAAGCCCCTACTGCTGAAGACTCCACATGCTTGGGCTGCAAGGTCACTGAGAAATCCTGCCAGAGCTCAGCTGAAAATCTCCATGTAGGCAAGCTGACAGAAAGCTGGAAAAAGCTACACTGCATGCAGTTCAATGGGAGAGAGAGAAATCACCAGTGGAGACACTCAACAGTGGACACTGCAAGCCTTAAATTTGGCCAGCCAGGCCAAATGAACCAACGGGTACAATAGTGGCATGTCTGTTACAGGGGAAACCAACCACTCTCTAATTGGACTGGAGGCCTGCTCCATGGGAGGGAATACATCCCTGATACTGAAAACCTACAACAGGGTAGTTATGAGCCCTAGGGGTATAACGCCTGCTGGTGTCTGGCTACATGTATATACTATGCTCATCAAACTGCCCAGTAAGCACTCCTCTTAATGTTCATACCCATATATTAATGCTACTCTCACTTTTGGTTAGAGAAACTTCACTTTTCAGATGGCGATGACCTTTGGATAACTCAGAAGACACCACGGTGCTGAGAAGAAGGGACAGGAGTGCTCAGTTCTGAAATATCTGTAACACCGTCCAAGGCTCAGAGTCCATTGTAGAAGAGGTAGTGGAAAGAATGTAGGCGCCAAAGAAAGGGTAGGACTCCTTATACCACGCTCTTCTAGACACAAAATGGCCATGATCTTGCATGTGCCTGACACTACCTACACAAGCCCATCATAATAGGAGGAAATGATGATGACATGAAAATAAAAGAGAGACTAATTGAGAGGGGGGAGGGGTATGATAGAGAGTAGAGTTTCAAAGGGGAAAGTGGGGGGGAGAGAGGGAATTACCATGGGTTATTGTATACAATTATGGAAGTTGTTAATAAAAAAATAAATTCCATATATATAAAAGAGAGAATGTAAGAGCCAAAGAAGGGCAAGACTCCTTATAATGCAATATTCCAGTCACAAAGCGGCCTGAATATCTATGACCTCACAGTGTCTGGCACTACCTACACAAGACCCTCATAACAGGAGGAAAAGATGAAGAATTAAAATACGAGAGCTGGACGTGGTGACATATGCCTTTAATCCCAGCACTTGGGAGGCCGAGATAGGAGGATTTCCATGAGTTCAAGGCCACCCTGAAACTACATAGTGAGTTCCAGGTCAGCCTGTGCTACAGTGAGACCCTACCTCCAAAAAAAAAAAAAAAAAAAAAAAAAAAAAACCCAAACCAACCTAAAAAAATACGAGACTAATTGTTGAGAGGGGGAGGGGACATGGTGGAGGGTGAATTTGTGAGGGGGAAAGCAGAGAAGGGAATTATCATATTTTATTGTCTATAATTATGGAAGCTGTCAATAAAAGTTTTTTTAAAAGGCTGGAGAGATGGCTCAATGGTTGAGGCACTTGCCTGCAAAGCCTAAGGACCTAAGTTTGACTCCCAGTACCCATGTAAAGCCAGATGCACAATAGTGCATGCATTTGGAGTTCGTTTGCAGCTGCTGGCACTCCCATTGTGTCTTTCTTCTCTACTTGCAAATATAAATAAATAAAAACATAAAGGTGTGGTGATGCACGCCTTTAATCCCAGCACTCAGGAGGCAGAGGTAGGAGAATCGCCATGAGTTTGAGGCCACCCTGAGACTACATAGTGAATTCTAGGTCAGCCTGAGCTAGAGTGATATCCTACCTTGAAAAAAAAAAAAAAGTAAAATTAACTGGATGTGGTGGTGCATGCCTTTAATCCCAGCACTCTGGAGGAAGATATAGGTGGATTGCAGTGAGTTGAGGCCAGCCTGAGGCTACATAGTAAATTCCAGGTTAATCTGGGCTAGAGTGAGACCCAACCTCAAAAAAACAAAAAGTTGGGCTGGAGAGATAGCCTAGCAGTTAAGGCGCCTGCCTGCTAAGTCTAAGAACGCTGGTTCCAATCTTCAGGTTCCACGTTTAGTCAGATGCAAAGTGACGCAAGGGCGCAATGCCGCACTTGACCACAAGGGGGTGCACATATCTGGAGTTTGTTCACAGTGGCCGAGAGGCTGCTGTCGCGCCCATTCTCTCTCTCTACTCTCTCTGTGTCTCTCTCCCCCCCAAAAAAAGTTGGGGCTGGAGAGATGGCTTAGTGGTTGAGGCATTTGCCTGCAAGGCCAAAGGACCTCGGTTCAATTCCCCAGGACCCACGTAAGCCAGATGCACAAGGCGGCGCATGAGCATGAGTCTGGAGTTCGTTTGTAGAGGCTGGAGGCCCTGGCACACCCATTCTCTCGCTCTGCCTCTTCCTCTCTCAAATAAATATATTTTTTAAAGTTTGGGCTGGAGAGATGGCTTAGCGGTTAAGGCGCCTACCTGCTAAGCCTAAGAATGTTGGTTCCAATCTCCAGGTCCCACGTTTAGCCAGATGCCAAGTGACACAAGGGCACAATGCTGCACTTGCCCACAAGGGGGTGCACACAGCTGGATTTCGTTCACAGCAGCTGAGTGACTGCTGGCACGCCCATCTCTATCTGTCTCCCTCTCCCTCTCTGTCTATCCGTCTCTCTCTCTCCAAAAATAAATAAAATAATAATAAAAAATTTTAAAAATAAAAAAAAATAAAATAAAAATAGAGGGCTGGAGAGAAAGATGACTCGAGGTTAGCCTAAGGACCCAGGTTCAATTCCCCAATACCCATGTAAGCCAGATGCACAAGGTGGTGCATGCATCTGGAGTTCCTTTTCAGTGGCTGGAGGCCCTGGCACACCCATTCTATGTGCCTCTTCCTGCCCCTCCCCACCAATAAATAAATTTTAAAAGTATTTAAAAGCCGGGTGTGGTGGCGCACGCCTTTAATCCCAGCACTCGGGAGGCAGAGGTAGGAGGATCGCCGAGAGTTCGAGGCCACCCTGAGACTACATAGTTAATTCCAGGTCAGCCTGGACCAGAGTGAGACCCTACCTTGCAAAACCAAAAAAAAAAAAAAAAAAAAAGTATTTAAAAAATAGCCAGGTATGGTGGCTCACCCACACATGGGAGGCAGAGGTAGGAGGACTGCTGTGAGTTTGTAGCCACCCAGACACTACATAGTGAATTCCAGGTCAGCCTGGACTAGAGTGAGACCCTACCTCCAGGGGAAAAGAAATAAGGATGAAGAGATGACTCAGTGGTTAAGGCACTTGCATCCAAAGCCTAATGACCTGGGTTCAGTTCCCCAGTGCCCACATAAAGCCAGATGCACAAACTGGCACATGCATCTGGAGTATTCTTGTAGTAGTTGAAGGCCCTGACACCCACTGTCTTTTTCTTCCCTCTCTCTCTCTCTCTCTCTGCTTGCAAATAAATAAATAAAAATATTTAAGAATATATATTTTGGGGCTGGAGAGATGGCTTAGCAGTTAAAGCGCTTGCCTGCAAAGCCAAAGGACTCAGGTTTGATTCCACAGGACCCACATAAGCCAGATGCACAAGGTGGAACATACGTCTGGAGTTCATTTGCAGTAGCCTGAGCTAGAGTGAGACCCTACCTCAAGAAACCGAGAGAGAGAGTGAGAGAGAGAGAGAGAGAGAGAGAGAGAGAAAGGCCAGTTGTAAAAGAAAACCAGAGCACCTTAAAGTCAACCATGAAGGACACTTAGAGATTATTCTATCTCAGCTCTTCATCAGCTGAGACAACCCTTGTGCAGTGTTCCAGTGAACAGTCATTCTTGTATCTAGTTCTTTTGTTTTTTATTTTTTGGTTTTTCAAGGTAGGGGTCTCGCTCTAGCCCAGGCTGACCTGGAATTCACTATGTAGTCTCAGGTTGGCCTCGAACTCACGACAATTCTCCTACCTCTGCTTCCCGAGTGCTGGGATTAAAGGCGTGCACCACCATGCCCGGCTTCTTCTACCGACTTCTTGTGCCACACAGCTGGGTACCATGCTTACCTTTTCCCTTTTCCTACATGACGTCCTTCTTGCTTGGAGACACAGTCTCTCTCAACACCCCACTGCTGAAATTCTTGGTTCTTCCATTTCTTCTCCATGCAACATGGCTTTTACTTTGGAGCTGCCTACTTCTGGCTGTTTTTTTTTTTTTTTTTTTTTTTTTTTTTTTTTTCTGAAAAAGCCTGCATCTATGTGCAAGCACCATTCCCTAACCAGGCTGGTGTTAAGAATGCCACCAGAGCCAGGCGTGGTGGCACACGCCTTTAATCCCAGCACTTGGAAGGCAGAGGTAGGAGGATCGCCGTGAGTTCAAAGCCACCCTGAGACTACATAGTGAATTCTAGGTCAGCCTGGACTTGAGTGAAACTCTACCTCCAAAAACAAAAACAACAAAAACAAAACAAAATGCCACCGAAAGACAAAGGATGACTGAGAACCTTATACCTTTCAAGTTCTGACTCATAGTCATGTGTGTGATTAGCCTCCTCAGCCATCAAAGGCCCAAGCTATATAGTGACATGTGATTAGCTTCCCTAATGCCACCACCATTAGTCTTCATTGTGCATTCCCCAAAGGGAGGTCATTCAGTGATCTGTGGCCTTAGATCTAATAGCCTCAGCACACATATCCCAGTACATCTACAGAATGGACTTTTTCACTGGGCTCTGGGGATTCAGCTCAATGGTAGAGTGCTGGGCAGGAGTAAGTAGGGTGAAACGTCTAGAAAAGACAAAGTAGGAGGAACATGTAATAAAAGAAAATGGTTGAGACACTGGTCAAGACCCATGTCCAATAAGGAGCTACTAGCCACAGCTGGCTATATTTGATAAAATAAAACACCTAGCCGGACGTGGTGGCGCACGCCTTTAATCCCAGCACTCGGGAGGCAGAGGTAGGAGGATCGCCGAGTGTTCAAGGCCACCCTGAGACTACATAGTTAATTCCAGGTCAGCCTGGACTAGAGTGAAACCCTACCTCGAAAAACCAAAATAAATAAATAAATAAAAAATAAAAAAAAAACACCTTTTCTTAGCATATGAAGTGCTGCATCAATATATACATGTACATAATGACACATTCAAACACACCAACAACAAAAAAGGCTAGGTACTGGCAATGGTGTGGCAATGGCAGAAGAGGAAATCCTTACATAGTGTTGATGAGAAATATAATTACTGCAGTCATTATGGAAAATAGCATGATGGAGGCTCCTCAAAGAAAAATAACCAGGCATAGCGGCTCATTCCTATAACCCAGCATGCAAGAGGCTGAAGTAGGAGGATCACCATGAGTTCAAGGCCAACCTGGGCTACAGAGTGAGTTCCAGCTCTGCTTGGGCTAGAATGAGACCTGCCTCAAAAATAAATAGATAAATTAGCTGGGTGTGGTGGCACATGAATTTAATTTGAGCAGGGGTAAGAGGACTGCCTTGAGTTCAAGGCTATCCTGAGACTACATGGTGAATTCCAGGTCAGCCTGGGATAGAATGAAACCCTACCTCAAAAGAACCAAAAATAGCTGGGTGCACACCTTTAATCCCAACACTTGGGATTACCGTGAGTTCAAAGCCACCCTGAGACTACACAGTGAATTCCAGGTCAGCCTGGGCTACAGTGAGACCCTGCCTCAAAAAACCAAAAATATATGATGGAGACTTGAGTTCTAAAGTGGAATGGGGGGAGGGAAGGGAAATATCAGGTGGGTTTTTTTTTTGTATGTAAGTATAAAAGTCAATAAAAAACAATAATTAAAAAAAACAAAAATAAATTAATTAATAGGAAGATAGGAAAGAGGGGAGAAGAGGAAGTAGAGGAGAACTAGCATATGGTCTAGCAGACCCATTACTAGCGACGCACACAAAAGACACCCAAGAGTATGTTGGGCAGGTAACCGTGTATCCATGTTCATTATAGTATTCTGTACAATAGTCAAGATAAGTATGCCTCAACAGATGAAAGGAGCCAGGCGTGATGGTACACGCCTTTAATCCCTGCACTCGGGAGGCAGAGATAGGAGGATCACCGTGAATTCAAGGTCACCCTGAGACCACAGAGTGAATTCCAGGTAAGCCTGGGCTAGAGTGAGACCCTACCTTGAAAAAACCAAAAAAAAAAAAGAGAGAGAGAGAGATGAAAGGAGATATATATTTGTGGTACAGATTTGCAATTGAGCACTATTCAAACTTAAAGAGGAATGTTCTAGCAGGCATAAGCACTCATCAGGCTGAGGTAGGAGGATCACTGTGAGCTCAAGGCCAGCATGCCACTACCTAGTGAATTCTAGATCAGCCTGAGCTAGAGTGAAACCCTACCTGGAAAAAGAAAAACAAAGAAAGAAAAAAAAGGAAAGGAAAGTTCTGTCATTTGCAGAAACACAATTGAACCAGAATATTCTGTTAAATTACAGAAAGACACAGATGCAGCCCCATCTCATTGACATAAAACCCAAGGAGTCGAACACAGACGCAGATGCCAGGTGCCAGTCACCAGGGGCTGGGGATGGACATACGTTCAAGAGAATGGTTGTACATCATGATGATTTCTATGCACACTGGAAAATTACATAGTAAGTAGCTTTTAGGTGTTCTCACCACAGAAAAATGTTAAGTATGTGACACAGTGCATGTTAAACTGCTTATATCC
Source organism: Orientallactaga sibirica (assembly GCA_036365145.1). NCBI lineage: Eukaryota > Metazoa > Chordata > Mammalia > Rodentia > Dipodidae > Orientallactaga > Orientallactaga sibirica. The sequence continues at coordinate 5,946,185 of JAEOAD010000029.1, read as the reverse complement.
ACACGTGTTGCTCACCATAACATGTTCATATGTCACCATTTAAATTTTTTTTTAGAAATTTATTTTTATTTATTTGAGAGAAACAAAGAGGCAGAGAAAGAGAGAGAGAGAAAGAGAGAATGAATATGGGTGTGCCAGGGTATCCAGACACTGCAACAAACTCCAGATGCATGGGCCACCTTGTGTATCTGGCTTACATGGGTCCTGGGGAATCGAACATAGTTCCTTTGGCTTTGTAGGCAAATGCCTTAACTCTCCAGCACCTGTCACTATTTTTAAAAGTCAGAAGAAGCCTGGAATGGTGGCACACCCTTTAATCCCACACTCAGGAGGCAGAGGTAGGAGGATCACTGTGAGTTTGAGGCCAGCCAGAGATTATGTAGTGAATTCCAGGTCAGCCTGGATTAGAGCAAGACCCTACCACAAAAAAATAAAATAAAATAAAATAAAAATAAAAATAAAAATAAAATTTAGAAGGAAGAGAATCAGGGCACTTAACGTCTTAACGTGGTCATTTTTTTTGTTTGTTTTGTTTTTTAAGGTAGGGTCTCGCTCTAGCTCAGGCTGACCTGGAATTCACTCTGTAGTCTCAGGGTGGCCTTGAACTCATGGCAATCCTACTATCTCTGCCTCCCGAGTGCTGGGATTAAAGGCGTGCGCCACTACGCCCTGCAACATGGTCATTTTTATTCCAAATGCTATTTTCCTGTTCATTTATTGAACAGCATTCCCAAGTAAATGTCAGTTACTTGGATATAATAATGTTTCCGCACTTGGATTTTTTTTGGGGGGGTGGTTTTCGAAGTAGGGTCTCATTCTAGCTCAGGCTGACCTAGAATTCGCTATGTAATCTCAGGGTGGCCTCAAACTCACAGCGATCCTCCCGAGTTCTGGGATTAAAAGTGTGCACCACCACGCCCGGCTTTACACTTGGAATTTTAAAAAGTTCCAAACTCAGAGTCATGCATGGTAATGCACACCTGTAATCCAGGCAAGAAAGTGGAGGTAGGAGCAACAAGAGTTAAAGGCCAGCCTCAGCTACATAGTGAGTTCAAGCCCAATCTCATTTGCTGAGACCTGTCACAAAACATTAACATGCAAAGCTTCAACTCAGTGTGGCAAGTGAGGTTTGGAAATCCTGGATGGTAAAAATTTACTTCCAGCTGAGTGTGGTGGTGCATGCACACCTTTAATCCCAGCACTCAGAAGCCAGGGGTAAGAAGATTGCTGCAAGTTCAAGATCAGCCTAAGACTACAGAGTGAGTGCCAGGTCAGCCTGGGCTAGAGTGACACCCTACCTCAGTACAAAAATAATTAAATAAAACTTACCTACTACTTATTCATGACAGAGCGCCCTCACAGTGGGGGCAGCCCAGAGAATGGCATGGCACTACTACTGAGAGAAGAGACCTAAGCAAGATGAAAGCTAAACCCATCTTTCCCAAAACAACTGGTCTCAAAAGAAGACCAGGTGAAGGCCGGGCTTAGAGACACATACCTGTAAGCCCACCAGTAGGAAGGTAGAGGCAGGAGGATCACTGTGAGTTTAGGGCCAAAGCCAGGAATTGTGTAGTAAGATTCAGGTCAGCCTGGATTAGAGCAAGACCCTACCACAAAAAAATAAAATAAAATAAAAATAAAAATAAAAATAAAAATAAAATTTAGAAGGAAGAGAATCAGGGCACTTAACGTCTTAACGTGGTCATTTTTTTTGTTTGTTTTGTTTTTTAAGGTAGGGTCTCGCTCTAGCTCAGGCTGACCTGGAATTCACTCTGTAGTCTCAGGGTGGCCTTGAACTCATGGCAATCCTACTATCTCTGCCTCCCGAGTGCTGGGATTAAAGGCGTGCGCCACTACGCCCTGCAACATGGTCATTTTTATTCCAAATGCTATTTTCCTGTTCATTTATTGAACAGCATTCCCAAGTAAATGTCAGTTACTTGGATATAATAATGTTTCCGCACTTGGATTTTTTTTTTTTTTTGGGTGGTTTTGAGTAGGGTCTCATTCTAGCTCAGGCTGACCTAGAATTCGCTATGTAATCTCAGGGTGGCCTCAAACTCACAGCGATCCTCCCGAGTTCTGGGATTAAAAGTGTGCACCACCACGCCCGGCTTTACACTTGGAATTTTAAAAAGTTCCAAACTCAGAGTCATGCATGGTAATGCACACCTGTAATCCAGGCAAGAAAGTGGAGGTAGGAGCAACAAGAGTTAAAGGCCAGCCTCAGCTACATAGTGAGTTCAAGCCCAATCTCATTTGCTGAGACCTGTCACAAAACATTAACATGCAAAGCTTCAACTCAGTGTGGCAAGTGAGGTTTGGAAATCCTGGATGGTAAAAATTTACTTCCAGCTGAGTGTGGTGGTGCATGCACACCTTTAATCCCAGCACTCAGAAGCCAGGGGTAAGAAGATTGCTGCAAGTTCAAGATCAGCCTAAGACTACAGAGTGAGTGCCAGGTCAGCCTGGGCTAGAGTGACACCCTACCTCAGTACAAAAATAATTAAATAAAACTTACCTACTACTTATTCATGACAGAGCGCCCTCACAGTGGGGGCAGCCCAGAGAATGGCATGGCACTACTACTGAGAGAAGAGACCTAAGCAAGATGAAAGCTAAACCCATCTTTCCCAAAACAACTGGTCTCAAAAGAAGACCAGGTGAAGGCCGGGCTTAGAGACACATACCTGTAAGCCCACCAGTAGGAAGGTAGAGGCAGGAGGATCACAAGTTTAAGGACAGTCTAGCCTACAAATGAAGACCCAATCTCAGAAAAAACAAACGGGCTGGAAAAGATGGCTTAGCAGTTAAGGTGTTTGCCTACAAAGCCAAAGGATCCCAGTTCGATTCTCCAGGAACCACGTAAGCCAGATGCACAAGTGGTGCATACATCTAGAGTTCGTTTGCAGTGGCTGGAGGCCCTGGTGTACCCATTCTTTCCCTCCCTCCCTCCTTCTCTCTCTGCCTCTTTCTCTCAAATAAATAAAAAATATTTTTAAAAAGTGAGAAGAGGGGAAAGAGAGGATGGCGAGAAGGGATTATGATCGTGGAACATTGTATATATGAAGGTTGTCAATAAAAAGTTAAAAACCCATTACTTGGGAGGCAGAGGTAGGAGGATTGCCATAAGTTTGAGGCCACCCTAAGACTACCTAGTGAATTTCAGGTCAGCCTGGGCTAGAGGGAGAACCCACTTTGAAAATAACAAAAGTTAAAAAATAGAGTGTATATATATCAGTCACTGAGACCAATTACCAGGACACATGAAATGACTTAAGGGAGTAAGGGCTTATTTTGGCTCAGGGTTTAAGGGTGCAGTCCATCATGGCAACAGGAGTGTGGAGCAGCTGGTGACACTGCATCCAGTGAGAAAGCAAAGAGAGATGAATGGTAGTGCCCAACTTGCTTTCTTTTTTTTTCCTGTTTATTCGGCCTGGAACTCCAGTCCATGTTAAGACCATCTCCTAGGTGATTCTAAATCCAGTCAAGAGCCGGGTATGGTGGTGTACACCTTTAATCCCAGCACTCAGGAGGCAGAGGTAGGAGGATCGCTGTGAGTTCAAGGCCACCCTAGGACTACATAGTGAGTTCCAGGTCAGCCTGAGCTAGAGTGAGACCCTACCTTGAAAAACTTAAAAAAAAAAAAAAAAAAAAAAAAAGAAAGAAAGAAAGAAAGAAAGAAAGAAAGAGAAAAGAAAAGAGAGAAAACTTATCTTAGCTGGGCATGGTGGCACACGCCTTTAATCCCAGCACTTGGGAGGCAGAGATAGGAGGATCGCAGAGTTCAAGGCCACCCTGAGACTACATAGTTAATTCCAGGTCAGCCTGGGCCAGAGTGAGACCCTACCTTGAAAAACCAAAAAAAGAAAGAAAAAGAAAAAGAAAACCTAGTTTAGTAACAGGGGGTGCCAAAATGCTCAAGCCTGAACCAGGATTCTTAGACTGAAGAGGAAGCATAAGGAGCTGCTGACGTCAAAGTTTCACAACAGCTTCCTTTTATTTCAAAAGGTACATGACTACAAAATGTATTTAAAGGGATTCAGCCTTAAAAACCATATCAAGCTGGGTGTGGTGGTGCATGCCTTTGATTCCAACACTCAGGAGGCTGAGGTAGGAGGATCACTGAGTTCCAGGCCAGCCTTAGACTACAGAGTGAGTTCCAGGTCAGCCTGGGCCGGAGCGAACACCCTACCTCGAAAAACAAAAACCAAACAAAACAAAAAAGAAAAAACACTTTCAAACTGTGACTTGGCAAAATAAAGGTCCACCTTATCCATTTAATTCACAAGATGATTGATGGACTACTTCCCTCAGGCATGGTTTAGGGCTGTTACTACTCAGTACAGACTCAGCCATGACTAGTACAGCCATCATGGACAAAGGAGAAGAGACTAGTGCTCCTCACTCCCTTGTTAGGCTTTGGCTTTCACCCATCACTCAATGCCTGCACTCAAGTCATCATTTACTCAACTTTACTTTTCTGAGTTAGTGTATTTGCCTTTGGGGTGCTCAGTTTCCCATCAACCACCCCAAAAGCTCAGTGTATTATGAGGTCCCATTTCAGGATGAAAGGCCAGCTGGCTAAGTAGTTGGGCTTTCTTTGGGAGAAGGAAATTGAACAGGAGGCAGGTCTCAATTTCCTGAGTTGAAAACAAAGGAACTGCAGGTTTAAGTTGATGAAATCACTACCTACCCGAAGCCTGAGACTCGCTCAGAATGAGAAGACCCTGCATTTTGTTTCTTTGGGGCTAACTCATTTAAACAAACTCTCACATGAACTCCGAAAAAAAAAAACAGACAAAGCAGAGTCACAAGGTAGGCAGAAGTCATCCAATGCCCTGCCATCAAAACTAAATGTTGAGGGAGCCCCATGTTCTACCCTAACCAGAACCACTGGTGTAGGTCAAGCCCTTTCATCTGATACATGCCGAGTAAGAGCGAGCTTGCCCAAGAGTATCTCTGATGACTTGTTATTAAAGTCAATCATTCGTAGCTGAGGTACACGCCTTCAATCCCAGTATTTGGGAGACAGAGGTTGGAGGATTGCCAAGTATTCCAGGCCACCCTGAGACTATATAGTGAATTCCAGGTCTGCCTAGACTAGAGTGAGACCATAACTTGAGAAACTAAAGCACTACACTTTATTTCATCTTCATATATTAATACTACTCTCACTTTTGGTTAGAGAAGCTTCTCTTTTCAGATGACAGTGACTACTGGGATGATCCAAAAGGCAACATAGTGCTGAGAAAAAGTGACGGAGGAGTGTCCAGCACTGAAACATCTCTGTCACACCCTCCAAGGCTCAAGGTCCATTGCAGAAGAGGGGACAGAAAGAATTTAAGAGCCAAAGGAAGGGTACCACTGCTTACAATGCAACTGTCCACATAGAAACTGGCCTCGATATTCATGACCTCACAGTCTCTAGCAATACCTTCACAAGACCCTATAATAGGAGAAAAAGATGATGACATCAAATTAAAAGAGACTAATGGAGAAAGGGAAGGGATATGATGGAAAGCCGAGTTGTGAAGGGGAAAATGAGGGAGGGGAAAGAAATATGGTCCATTGTCTGTAAATACAGAAGTTGTCAATAAAAAAAAACAAACAAAAAAAAAACTTGTTCTTAGCCAGGTGTGTGGTGGCGCACGCCTTTAATTCCAGCACTCGGGAGGCAGAGGTAGGAGGATCACCGCTGTGAGTCCAAGGCCACCCTGAGACTACATAGTTAATTCCAGGTCGCCCTGGGCCAGAGCGAGACCCTACCTCAAAAAAACAAAAAACAAAAAAAACTTGTTGGGCTGGTGAAATGGCTTAGTGGTGAAGGCATTTGTTCGTGAAGCCTAAGGACCCCATTCAACTCCCCAAGACCCACATAAGCTGGATGCACAAGGGGGCGCATGCATCTGGAGTTCGTTTGCAGTGGCTAAAGGCCCTGGCGTGCCCATTCTCTCTTTCTCTCTATCTGCCTCTTTCTCTCAAATAAATAAATAAAATATTTTTTAAAAAATTTAAAAAGCCGGGCGTGGTGGCGCACGCCTTTAATCCCAGCACTTGGGAGGCAGAGGTAGGAGGATCGCCATAAGTTCGAGGCCACCCTGAGACTACATAGTGAATTCCAGGTCAGCCTGAGACAGAGTGACACCATACCTTGAAAAACCAAAATAATAATAATAATAATAATAATAATAATAATAAATAAATAAATAAATAAAAATTCTAAGGCTACGGAGATAGCTCAGCGGTTAAAGGTTCTTGCTTGCAAAGATTTGATTCCCCAGTATCCATGTAAAGACAGATACACAAAGTGGCACATGAATCTGGGGTTTGTTCACAGAGGAAAGAGGCCCTAAAACACCAACACCTATTCCCTCCTCAGCTTGCAAATAAATAAATATTTACATGCATAAAGCCAGATGCACATGGTGTACATAGTGGCACATGAGTGTGGAGTTCATTTGCAGTGGCTAGAGGGTCTGGCGTGCCCATATTCATTCATTCATTCTTTCTTTCTCTCTCTTTCTCTCCTCTCTCTCTTACACATACATACATATAAATAATTTAATTTAATAAATAAAAAAAGAAAAAGAAGCTGGGCATGGTAGTACACACCTTTTATCCCAGCACTAGGGAGGCAGAGATAAGAGGATCACTGAATTTAAACCAGCCTGGAACTACAGAGTTTTGGGTCAGCCTGAGCTAGAGTGAGATTCTACCTCAAAACAACTTCAACAACAAAAAAAGAGATGGCTGAGGCCCAGGGTCTGATTCCCCACACTGCAAAAAGTTAATAAATAAAAGTGTTGGGCACATCTGTAACCCCAGCACTCAGGAGGCTGAGGCCAGCCTAAACTACAGAGCTACTCTCAGAACAGCCACCAACTAACCAACAGGTAGGTGGTTAAAAAAGGAAATGAGAGCTGGAGAGATGGCTTAGTGGTTACGGCACCTGCCTCCTAAGCCTAAGAACGCTAGTTCCAATCTCCAGGTTCCATGTTTAGCCAGATGCAAAGTGATGCAAGGGCGCAATGCTGCACTTGACCACAAGGGGCGCACACACTTGGATTTTGTTCGCAGCAGCTGAGAGGCTGCTGGCACGCCCATCTCTATCTGTCTTCCTCTCCCTTTCTCTCTCTCTCTCTCCAAAAAAAAAAAAGCTGGGCGAGGTGGCGCATGCCTTTAATCCCAGCACTCGGGAGGCAGAGGTAGGAGGATCGCCGAGAGTTCAAGGCCACCCTGAGACTACATAGTTAATTCCAGGTCAGCCTGGACCAGAGTGAGACCCTACCTTGCAAAACCAAAAAAAAAAAAAAAAAAAAAAAAAAAAGGAAGGAAGGAAGGAAGCCAGGCGTGGTGGCGCATGCCTTTAATCCAAGCAGTCAGGGGTGCAGAGGTAGGAGGATCACCATGAGTTCAAGGCCACCCTGAGACTACATATTGAATTCCGTTTCAGCCTGGACCAGACAGAGTGAGACCCTTACCTCGAAAACAAAAAACAAAACAAAAAAAACTTTGAAACAGGAGACTTCCGGTTAAGATGGCGACATAGGAACCTCGCCAAAAGAGGGAAGCGAACAAAAGCAAAACAAACCCCAGCAAAATACACTTTTCTACTAAAAAGTGAGATACATAGTAAACTTTCAAGCCCAGCAGAGAAGTAGGAGAGTTCCAGAGCATCTGGAGCCCACAGAAGCGGCTCCACAGCCGCCGCCTGCGGCGGCGCGGCTAGGCGCCGCCTGAGACAGCTGATCCGCAGAACTTTTAAAGACGGGCGAGGAGAATTTTCCACTCACACCGCCTCCTCACAATCTCAAGAAGCGTGGAAGGAGGACAGTAGAGACCAACAAAGAGGCTAGTGAGGAAGAGGATCGCGTAGAGGAACAGAGGACTTCAGCCGCCACTCACAGCCTCCCCTCCCCCACCACGAGTGCAAGTACGGCGAGCAACAGAGACTTGGGAAAGCGCTCGCTGGCAGCATCGGGCGCAGGGAAAGCAGAGACCCGCAAACGCAGCTGACCTCCTGAATCCACGTCACAGCAAAGGAACCAAGCAGCCGGGCAGCATAGCTGTGATCAAACCCGTTCCAAAAGGTAATTTGGTTTTATTCATTGGGGAAGGGTCTCTCTTGATCACAAGCTGACCTTGGAACTCTCTACAGATCAGAAATCTTAGCCTCCCAGCTGACAGGATTAAGGGCGTGGGCTAACACATATCCTTAGGAACTGTGACTTTGTCATAATACCTGCTTTTGCACAAATACTCTGTGCTATATTTCATTGAAGGGGTACATTGTTGAGTTAAATTTTTGGATCTTGACTGTATTCTGTTCCATTCACCCCACTTGATAATCTCATAGCAGGCAAGGGTCACTTCTGTGATTACTTTGAGAGCCTTAAGAACCACACTTAACACCTTAAACTCCTACACTGAAGACATATAATATCAGATTGATTGATACATCTAACATTACTGCAGATATTTAGAAAACCCAAGCATTAAATTAATTCAAGATGCAAAGATCTCTACATTACAATACAAGAAACACAAAACATCCAGACAATATAAATCCACCAAAAGTATTAATATATCTGAAATGACCTTCAGTGAGGCTGACTTAGAGGACATCCCCGAGAAAGATTTCAAAAGAATGATTATAATTATGTTCAAAGAACTCAAAGAGGAAATGAAAGGGTTCAAAGACCTCAAAGAAGAAATCAAAGGATTCAAAGAAAACACAGAAAACCAATTTAATGAAATAAGGAAGTCAATACTAGACATAAATACGGAAATAGAAAGAATAAAGAAAACCCACTCAGAAATGCTAGCAATAAAGAACACAGTCAGTGAAATTAAAACCTCTGTAGAAAATCTCTAGTAGAATGGATGAAGGAGAGAACAGGATATCGAAGCTAGAAGACCAAGTAGCTGATCTCATACAGTCCAACAGAGAGAAAGACAAAATAATAGGAAGGTATGAATGGGAATTACAGGATATTCGGGACACTATGAAAAGATCAAACATAAGAATTCAAGGGATAGTAGAAGGAGAAGAATTTCACTCCAAAGGCATAGTAGGTGTTTTCAACAAAATCATAGAGGAAAACTTCCCCAAATTGGGAAAAAGAGTTGCCAATGCAGATACAGGAAGCCTTTAGAACACCAAACAGACAAAACCTGGAAAGAACCTCTCCCCGCCATATTATAATTAAACTACCAAACATACAAACCAAAGAAAATATATTGAAAGCAGCTAGAGAGAAAAAGCAAGTGACCTACAAAGGGAAGCCCATCAGACTCACAGCAGATTACTCAACACAAACTTTAAAGGCCAGAAGGGCCTGGAGTAATGTATTCCAAGTTCTGAAAGATAAAAACTGTCAACCAAGATTACTTTATCCTGCAAAACTATCTATCCAAATAGATGGAGAAATAAGGACATTCCACAACAAAGACAGGCTAAAGGAATTTTTGGCAACTAAACCAGCTCTACAGAAAATACTTGCAGGAATCATTCATGCTGAGGAGAAAGCAAAGCACACACATCAGGAAATAGGAAAAAATAAACCATACTCAAATAACAGTTAAAACAAGTGAGTAGAGGGAAAACAGGAAAAACTAAAAAAATAAGAAGAATGGTGAGAATAAACACATATATGTCAATAATAACTCTTAATATCAATGGTCTCAATGCCCCTATCAAAAGACACAGACTTGCAGACCGGATTAAAAAGCAGGATCCTACCATCTGTTGCCTCCAGGAAACTCATCTCTCAATAAAAATAGAAACCTTCTTAGGGTGAAAGGTTGGAAAAAGGTATTTCAAGCAAATGGGCCTAGAAAACAGGCAGGGGTTGCTATTTTAATTTCTGACAAGATAGACTTCAATCCAACATTTGTGAGGAAAGATAAAGAAGGTCACTTTATACTGATTAAAGGAACACTCCAACAGGAGGACATTACAATCCTAAACATATATGCCCCTAACATGGGGCTCCCCCAATTCATCAAACAAACACTATTAGAATTAAGGTCAGAGATATCTCCTAACACAATAGTAGTGGGGACTTCAATACCCCACTCTCATCACTTGACAGGTCTACCCAGCAAAAAATAAACAGAGAGACATCTGCATTAAATGATATCATGGAACAAATGGACCTAACAGATATTTACAGAACATTCCATCCAAATGCTGCAGAATATACATTTTTCTCAGCAGCACACGGACATTTTCTAAAATAGACCATATACTAGGACACAAATCAAATCTTAACAAATACAGGAAAATTGAAATAATCCCTTGTACATTGTCTGACCACAATGGGATTAAACTGCAAATCAGCAACAAGAAAATATACAGAGCATACAGAAACTCATGGAGACTAAACAGCACTTTATTGAATGATGTATGGGTCATTGAAGAAATTAAAAAGAAATCAAGAAATTCGTAGAATCAAATGATGATGAGAATACAACATACCAAAACCTTTGGGACACAATGAAGGCAGTCCTACGAGGGAAATTTATAGCCCTAAGTGCATACATTAAGAAATTGGAGAGTTCACAACTAAACAATTTAATGCTTCACCTAAGGCCTTGGAAAAAGAAGAACAAGGCAAACCAAAAATTAGTAGACGGGAAGAAATAATAAAGGTTAGGGCAGAAATTAATGAAATGGAAACCAAAAAAACAATCAAAAAGATCAATGAAACAAAGAGTTGGTTCTTTGAAAGGATAAACAAGATTGACAAACCCTTAGCAAATCTGACCAAAAGAAAGAGAGAAGAGACAAAAATTGATAAAATTAGAGATGAAAAAGGCAACATCACAACAGATACCAAAGAAATTCAGAAAATCATACGGACATACTTTAAGAATATATATGCCTCTAAGTTTGAAAACCTGAAAGAAATGGATGAATTCCTTGATTCATATGACCTACCAAAATTAAATCAAGAAGAGATAAACCATTTAAATAGAACTATAACAACCACAGAGATTCAAGCAGTTATAAAAAGTCTCCCAACTAAAAAAGCCCAGGCCCAGATGGATTCACTGCTGAATTTTACCAGACATTCCTGGAGGATCTAACGCCAATGCTTCTCAAACTTTTCCATAAAATAGAAAAGGAAGGAACTCTACCAAAATCCTTCTATGAAGCCAGCATCACCCTGATACCCAAACCGGACAAAGACAGATCAAAAAAAGAAAACTATAGACCAATCTCCCTCATGAACATGGATGCAAAAATTCTCAACAAAATACTGGCAAACAGAATACAAGAATTTATCAGAAAGATTATTCACCCTGACCAAGTAGGCTTTATCCCAGAGATGCAGGGATGGTTCAACATACGCAAATCCATAAATGTAATACACCATATAAATGGCCTGAAGGACAAAAATCATATGGTCATCTCAATAGATGCAGAAAAGGCATTTGACAAAATCCAACACCCCTTCATGGTGAAAGTATTACAGAAACTGGGAATAGAAGGAGCATATCTCAACATAATAAAAGCTATTTATGACAAACCTACAGCCAACATAATACTAAATGGGGAAAAAACTTGAAGCTTTTCCTCTAAATTCAGGAACAAGACAAGGGTGTCCACTTTCCCACTACTATTTAATATAGTACTGGAAGTCTTAGCCACAGCAATAAGGCAAGAGACACTCATAAAGGGGATACAAATCGGAAGGGAAGAGATCAAATTATCATTATTTGCAGACGATATGATTCTATACCTAACAGACCCTAAAGTCTCTACCTGCAAACTGTTAGAGCTGATAAACACTTTTAGCAATGTAGCAGGATACAAAATAAACACACAGAAATCAATAGCCTTTCTATATACTAACAACAAACGTGCAGAGGATGAAATCAGGGAATCTCTCCCATTCACAATTGCTTCAAAAAAAATAAAATACCTTGGAATAAACTTAACCAAGGAAGTGAAGGATCTCTACAATGAGAACTTTAAAAAACTCGAAACCGACAAATTACAGAAGACACAAGGAAATGGAAAGACATCCCATGCTCCTGGATTGGAAGAATCAATATTGTGAAAATGTCAATCTTACCAAAAGCAATCTATACATTTAATGCGATCCCTATTAAAATCCCAATAGCTTTCTTCACGGAAATAGAAAAACAATCCTAAAATTCATCTGGAAACACAAAAAACCTCGAATAGCCAAAACAATTTTATGAAACAAAAATCAGGCAGGTGGTATAACCATACCCGATTTTAAGTTATATTACAAAGCCATAGTAACAAAAAACAGCATGGTACTGGCACAAGGACAGACAGGTAGATCAATGGAACAGAATAGAAGACCCAAATATTAATCCAAGCAGCTACAGCCACCTGATTTTTGACAAAAATGCCAAAAATATTAATTGGAGAAAAGATAGTCTCTTTAACAAGTGGTGTTGGGAAAACTGGACATCGGTATGTAAAAGGATAAACATAGATCCTTGTCTTTCTCCATGCACAAGAGTCAAATCCAAATGGATCAGGGACCTTGATATCAGACCTGAAACTCTGAACCTGCTAGAGGAAAAAGTAGGGGAAACCCTTCAACATATTGGCATAGGTAAGGACTTTCTGAATATAACCCCAATTGCTCAGCGAATAAAATCACTAATCAACCAATGGGACCTTATGAAATTACAAAGCTTTTGTACAGCAAAGGACACTGTGAGTAGAGCAAAAAGACAACCTACAGAATGGGAGAAAATCTTTGCCAGCTATACATCTGACAGAGGATTAATATCCAGAATATACAAAGAACTCAAAAAACAGAATAATAAGAATTCAAACAACCCAGTTAAAAAATGGGCTATGGAACTAAATAGAGAATTCACAGAAGATGAAATTCAGATGGCATATAAACATCTGAAAAAATGCTCCACATCCTTAGCCATCAGGGAAATGCAAATTAAAACCACTTTGAGATTCCATTTCACTCCTGTCAGAATGGCTTCCATCAAGAAAACAAAGGACAATAAGTGTTGGCGTGGATGCGGAAAAAGAGGAACACTTCTACACTGTTGGTGGGAATGTAACCTAGTCCAACCATTGTGGAAATCAGTGTGGAGGTTTTTGAGACAGCTAGAAATAGATTTACCATATGATCCAGCTATAGCACTCCTAGGCATATATCCAGAAGACTCTTCTCACTTCCTTAGAGATACTTGCAAAACCATGTTTATTGCCGCTCTATTCACAATAGCTAGGAAATGGAAGCAGCCTAGATGTCCCACCACAAATGAATGGATAATAAAGATGTGGTACATTTACACAATGGAGTTCTACTCAGCAGTAAAGAAAAATGAAATTATGAAATTTGCAGGGAAATGGATGGATCTGGAAAGGATTATACTAAGTGAGGTAACCCAGGCTCAGAAAGCCAAACGTCACATGTTCTCTCTCATATGTGGATCCTAGCTACAAATAGACAGACTTGTGTGTGAACTGGAACCAAAAATTGGTGCCAGAAACCAGTAAGCTGGTAAAAGGCTATAAGGGACGGAGGAAAGGGAAGGACTGAAGTGTATGGTATTGCACATATGTAAGTGGAAGGACTGATTACAAGGAGGGGAATGGCCTAACCAAGGCCATGGGTAGAGAATGCATAAAAGAAGGGCAAGGGGAGGGTCAATCTAATTTCAAAAGATTGTGAATAAGACTTATGTAAAACTACTTTTTGAATAATGGTACATCTAGAAGCTGTAGACTGTTACTAGAAAATTTTCAGTACCTGGGATGGGATACCTTCCAGTGAGTTGTTGGCCAAGGAGGTCCCGGTAGCCTCCAAAACATTAAAGGCTTTTGCCAAAGCCCTTGGTTTTCCCTGAGAAACAGATAGTAAGACCCTATTGCTGAAGACATCTCTTGCCTGAGAGGCAAGGTCACTGAGAAAGCAAGCTGGTGCTGAGCAGAAAACCTTCTCCCTGTAGACCAGCCAACTGAAAGCTGGAAAAAGCTGCACTGCATGCAGAGTATGGGGAGACAGAAGTCATCAGCAGTGAAAACAGTGGACGCTGAATATTCAAATTTGGCCAGACAGGCCCAAAGACTGAACGGGTGCAATAGTGGCATGTCTACTCGTGGGGTAACCAACTGCTCTATAATTGGACTAAAGGCCCTCTCTGCGGGAGGGAATACATACCTGGTACTGAAAAACTAAGTAAAGTCTATGGTAGGTAAGGTCATAAGCCTTAGGGGTATAAAGCATGCCCTTATCTAAATGTATATACTATTCCCACCAAGCTGCCCGGAAAATACTACACTTAATGCTCATATTCACATATTAATGCTACTCTCACTTCTGGTTAGAGAAGCTTCTCTTTTCAGATGGTGATGACCACTGGGATGATCCAAAAGGCAACATAGTGCTGAGAAGAAGGGATGGAGAAGTGCCCAGCACTGAAACATCTCTGTCACACCCTCCAAGGCTCAGGGATCATTGCGGAAGAGGGGGCGGATAGAATGGAAGAGCCAAAGGAAGGGTACGACTCCCTACAATGCAACTGCCCAGACAGAAATTGGCCTTGATATCCATGACCTTGCTGTGCCTAACAATACCTCCGCAAGACCCTCATAGTAGAAGTAAAAGAGGATGACATCATATTAAAAAAAGAGACTAATGGAGAGAGGGAGGGGATATGATGGAGAGTGGAGTTCTAAAGGGGAAGGGGGGAGGGGAGGGAAAAATACGCACCTTTGGTATGTAAGTATGTTTTGTTGTCAATAAATATTTAAAAAAAAAAAAAAAAAAAACTTTGAAACACACATACACACACACGCTGGGCATGATGGTGCACACCTTTAACCGCAGTGCTTTTAATCCTAGTACTCAGTGGTGCATCCACACTCTTTTTTTTTTTTTTAAGATTTTAAAAATTATTTTATTTATTTAAAAGAGAGAGAAACAGGGAGAGAGAGAAAGAAGTGGAGAAAGACTGGGTGCACCAGGACCTCTAGCCACTGCAAACAAACTCCAGATGCATGTGCCACCTTGTGCACCTGGCTAATATGGGTATAATGGGGAATCAAACCTGGGTCCTTAGGCTTCACAGGCAGACACCTTAACTGCTAAACCATCTCTCCAGCCCACTCAACTCTTTTTCTGTCTGCCTTTGTTTTTTCTCAAATAAATAAATAAATTTAAAAAAAAAAAAAAAAAAAACAAGATTTTTCTTTTGTACAACTGGATCTATCAATATACCATTCTTAGAGGGGCATGACGGCACATGCCTCTCATCCCAGCACTGGGAGGCAGAAGTAGGAGGATAGCCATGAGTTCAAGGCCACCCAGAGACTACATAGTGAATTCCAGGTCAGCTTGGGCTAGAGTGAGACCCTACCTCGAAAACAAACAAACAAAAATTTATCACACATACACCCCCCCCCATTCTCTGGCTCACAGTTTTTTTTTTTTTTTTTTTTGGAGAGAGACACAGAGAGAGAGGGAAAGGAAGACAGATAGAGATGGGCACACCAGCAGCCTCTCAGCTGCTGCGAACAAAATCCAGATGCGTGCGCCCCCTTGTGGTCAAGTGTGGCATTGCACCCTTGTGTCACTTTGCATCTGGCTAAACGTGGGACATGGAGATTGGAACCAGTGTTCTTAGGTTTAGGAGGCAGGCGCGTTAACCACTAAGCCATCTCTCCAGCCCTGGATCACTACTGCTTTTTAAAAATTTTAATTATTTGAGAGAGACAGAGACTGAGACAGAGTGCACCAAGGCCTTTAGCCACTACAAACGAACTCCAGACACATGCACCACCTTGTGCATCTGCCTTTATGTGGATACTGGGGAACTGAACCACGGTCTTTTGGCTTTGGAAGCAAGTGCCTTAACCACTAGGCCATCTCTCCACCCCCAAATACCATTCTCTAGTCACAAGAGGAGGAATGGGATGTAGCTCAGTGATAGATGATTACCTACCAAGCACAAGGTTCTGAGTGTAATCCTCAGCACTATAAAATAATAGTTACAACAGTCCTAAGTCATGACCAGCTCTGGACTTCTATTACAGGACATCAACCTTGTTTGTAGGAGGCTCCTCACATGTCCATATACTTCAGCATAGATATGGTCTCTCTCCTGCACAATGTATCCCAAGGGTGCCTGCACGCTACTACACTTTCGCTTCCCTGTTCCTGTTCCCCTAGAGTAGAACCTGGTGTTCCCTACCATAGCAGGGGAGGCTGAACTAACTTCTCAGTTTCTGACCAGCACTGTTTGAATAGGCGAAGTTGCTCATTAACTACTTGAACCACCTGTCCATCACCCTGACTCAATGCATGCACTTAGAAAGGGAATCTCTAATCCTGACAGCCTCACCTCCCTACCTGGCTGACAGAAACCTGGCCATGTCTCCACCCTTCACAGAACAGCAGTTCGTGGGTGCTATGTGCCATCAGACAACTTCACAGGTTCACAGACCTGCACCACAGACATCTGGCAGGCACAGCTGGTTACATGCATGAAAACAGATTTCATGTAACATATACAGGGGATTGGCTCAGCTTCCAAAAGAGAACCAGAGAAAAGGGGAAGAAGACCTGGTTGATCCTATGGACTCTTTCCCAAGTCTAGAAAGCAATTATTTCCCCCAATACAGATAGCAAATATTCCTTTTAAAGTCCTAAAACTAGAAAATGGCCCAGTGGTCTCCTTTATTGATTCAAAATAGATAACTGCCTTTTGACCTGCCTGAATTGATAATCATGGGCTGGGGAGTTGGCTGAGAGGTAAAGCACTTGTCATGCTAGCGTGAGCACCCTAGTCTGGATCCCCAGATCCCACACAAAGTTGTATGCTGTAGATAAAGTCTCACAGTGCCCCTACAGCAAGAAGGGAGGCAGTGCTGGGCATGGTGGCGCATGCCTTTAATCCCAGCACTTGGGAGGCAGAGGTAGGAGGACTGCCATGAGTTCGAGGCCATCCTGAGAATACAGAATGAAGTCCAGGTCAGCCTGAGCTAGAGTGAGACCCTACCTTGAAAAACCAAAAAATAAAAAATAAAACAACTAGGTTAATTCCAGGTCAGCCTGGACCAGTGTGAAACCCTACCTCCAAAACCAAAAAATAAATAAATAAAAAATCAGGGTCGGGTGTGGTGGTGCACGCCTTTAATCCCAGTACTTGGGAGGCAGAGGTAGGAGGATCCCCATGAGTTCGAGGCCATCCTGAGAATACAGAGTAAATTCCAGGTCAGCCTGGGCTAGAATGAGACCCTACCTCGGAAAACAAACAAACAAACAAACAAAAAAAAAAAAAAAAAAAAAGGAGGCAGAGACATTACCAGAAAACTTGAGGACCAGCTAGCTTGATGAATGCAGCAGTGAACAACAAGGAGACACTCCCTCAAAATAAGGTGGTAGGGACGAGCCAACACCCACTTATTTTCTGACTACCACAAATGCACCATGGCAGTGTGTGCCCACATTCACATACGAACACATACAACCAAAAAATTAATAATAAAGCAAAATAGAAACATTGTTGATGTTGGAGATGTTCACATGCAATCTACCATTAACAAGTCTCCACCAGGAGTGATAAATCTAATTTATCAAAATTGGACAATAATTAACAAATTGTAAACAATCCACCTAACAGGCATGGTGTTGCACAATTTTAATCCCTACACTTGGATCACCATGTATTCAAAGCCAACCTGGGCTACAGAATGAATTAAAGGCTAACCTGGACTAGAGTGAGACTTTACTTCAAAAACAAACAAGCAGGGGCTGGAGAAATGGCTTAGTGGTTAAGGCATTTGCCTGCAAAGCCAAAGAACTCAGGTTTGATTCCCCAATACCCCCATAAGCCAGATGCACAAGGGGGCATATGTATCTGGAGTTCGTTTGCAATGCCTAGAAGCCCTAGTGTGCCCACTCTCATTCCCTCTCCCCCTCTGTTTGCAAATAAATAAATAAATAAATAAAATAAATTTGAAAAACAACAACAACAACAAACAAACAAAAATAAAAAACCAGCTGGAGCCGGGCATGGTGGCGCATGCCTTTAATCCCAGCACTCGGGAGGCAGAGGTAGGAGGATCACCATGAAAATACACAGTGAATTCCAGGTCAGCCTGAGACAGAGTGACACCCTATCTCGAAAAACAAAAAAACAAAAACAAAAAAGCAAAAAAAAAAACACCAGCTGGGCATGGTGGCACACACCTTTAATCCCAGCACTCAGAAGGCAGAGATAGAAGGATCACTGTGAGTTCGAGGCCACCCTGAGACTACATAGTGAACTCCAGGTCAGCCTGGGCTACAATGAAACCCTACCTCAAAAATAAATAAATAAGCCGGGTGTGGTGGCACAGGCCTTTAATCCCAGCACTCGGGATGCAGAGGTAGGAGGATCACCAAGAGTTCGAGGTCACCCTGAGACTACATAGTTAATTCCAGGTCAGCCTGAACCAGAGTGAGACCCTACCTTGCAAAACCAAAAATAAATAAATAAATAAATAAGCCGGGCGTGGTGGCGCACGCCTTTAATTCCAGCACTTGGGAGGCAGAGGTAGGAGGATTGCCATGAGTTCGAGGCCACACTGAGACTACATAGTTAATTCCAGTTCAGCCTGGACCAGAGTGAAACCCTACCTTGAAAAACCAAAAAATAAAAATAGATAAATAAATAAGCCGGGTCAAGTGGTAGCACATGCCTTTAATCCCAGCACTCAGAGGCAGAGGTAGGAGGACTGTCAAGAGATCCAGGACACCCTGAGCCTATATAGTGAATTCCACGTGAGCCCTGGGCAGAGTGAAACCCTACCTTGAAAAACCAAAACAGAGTTGGAGAGATGGCTTAGCAGTTAAGGTGCTTGCCAGTGAAGCCTAAGGACCCAGGTTCAACTCCCTAGAACCCATGTAGCCAGACACACAAGGTGACGCATATGCACAAGGTGGTGCCTGTGTCTGGAGTTCAACTGCAGTGGCTGGAGGCCCTGGCATACCAATTCTCTCTCTCATAAAAATTTAAAAATAAATAAATAAATAAAAATTAAAAAAACAGGGCTGCAGAGATGGCTTAGTGGTTAAAGTGCTTGCCTGTGAAGACTAAAGACCCATGTTCGACTCTCCAGGTCCCACATAAACCAGATGCACAAGGGGCACATGCATTTGGAGTTTGTTTGCAGTGGCTAGAGGCCCTGGCGTGCCCATCCTCTCTCTCTCTGCCTCTCTTCTATCTCTCTTGCTGCCTGCAAATAAATAAACATTAAAAAAAAATTTTTTTTTAAGGCCAGAAATTAAAAATAAAACAGCAGGGCTGGAGGAATAGCTCTAGCAGTTAAGGCATTTGCCTGCAAAGCCAAAGGACCCAGGTTTGATTTCCCAAGACCCATGTTAGTCAGATGCACCAGGGGGAGCATGCAAATGGAGTTCATTTGCAGTGGCTGGAAACCCTGGCACACCCATTCTCTCTTTCTCTCTCCCTCTTTCTCTGTCAAATAAATAAAAATGTTAAATAAATAAATAAATAAATAAATAAATAAATAAAAAGCAGAGCCAGGCATGGTGGCGCATACCTTTAATCCTAGCACTTGGGAGGCAGAGGTAGGAGGATCACTGTGAGTTTGAAGCCACCCTGAGAATACATAGTAAGTTCCAGGTCAGCCTGAGCTAGAGTGAGACCCTACCTTGAAAACCCAATAAATAAATAAATATATAAAAGCAAAACAAAAAGTAATAACCCACCTAGATTGCATATTATAAAGTGACTGTTATTTCAAATGCAGCAAGAAAAAAAAATCAGAAAAGGTAAAACATGGCATAACAGTCAGGGATGGGGTGATAGCTCAGTGGTTAAAAGTATCTGCCAGTCAGCATGAAGGCCTGAATTCAATCCCCAACACCAATGTAAAAAGCAGGGCATGTCTCTAGTCCTGTGAGGACCAGAGACAGGAGAATCACTGGTGCTTGCTGGTCAGACAATCTGACCAAAAAAAAAAAAAAAAAAAAAAAAAAAAAAAAAGGCAGCTCCAGGTTCAGTGACTCAGTCTCCCAAGAAACAAGAGGAAACATGATAGAGAAGGACACCTGATGTTCTCCAATTACCCTGCATGTGTGTGCAGACACACGCATCTACACACACACACACACGTGCACCAAGAAAAAAAATCTAATCCTTGTTTTCCAAGGTGTTTTTTGAGTCCATTACTTTTTTTTTATTTGAGAAAGAGAGAGAGAGAGAGAGAGAGAGGAGAGGGAGGGGGAGGGAGGAAATGAGAATGGGCATGCCAGGGTCTCCAACCACTGCAAACAAACTCGAGACCAGTGCGCCCCCTTGTGCATCTGGCTAACATGGGTCCTGGAAAACCGAACCTGGGTCCTTTGGCTTTGCAGGCAAACACCTTAACCGCTAAGCCATCCCTCCAGCCCTTGAGTCCACTACTTAAGGCAGCAAGGTTGCAAGATGAACATGTATGTACTGTAGCTCTAGCAAATCCAGGGCTTCAATGGGAACAACAACAGGTTTCTGGGGCTGGAGAGGTAGCTCAGCAGTTAAAAACTACTGCTTACAAAGCCTGCTGTTCTGGGTTCAATTCCCCAATATCCACATAAAACTAGATGCATAAAGTAGCACATGCATCTTGAGTTTGTTTGCAGCAGCAAGATGCCCTGGTGTGCCCATACTCATTCTCTGCTTGCAAATAAATACATACAAATATTTAAAAATGAAAACAGGAAGCCAGGTGTGATGGCACATGCCTTTAATCCCAGCACTTAGGAGGCAGAGGTAGGAGGATCACTATGAGTTCCAGGTCAGCCTGGGCTAGAGTGAGAACCTGCTTCAAAATAAATAAAAATGAATGAATGAATGAACAAGTTTCTGTCACTGCACAGCTACAACTGGCAGGACAACTACCAGCATTTGTCCCAGACACATTGGGAGGGGAAATGTGTAACTTCTTCCCTCTGTGAAGAGTAATGCTTCCTCTAAATAGATGAATAAGGGGCTGGAGGGATGGCTAGCAGTTAAGGCATTTGTCTGCAAAGCCAAAGGACCCAGGTTTAATTCCCAGGACCCATGTTAGCCAGATGCACAAGGTGGTACATGTATCTGGAGTTTGTTTGCAGGGGACAGAGGCCCTGGCACACCCATTCTCTCCCTCCCTCTCCTTCTTTCTGTCAAATAAGTAAATAAATAAAAATAAATAGATGGAGCCAGGCGTGGTGGCACACGCCTTTAATCCCAGCACTCAGGAGGTAGAAGTAGGAGGATCGCCATGAGTTTGAGGCCACCCTGAGACTATAGAGTGAATTCCAGGTCAGCCTGGGCTAGAGTGAGACCCTACCTTGAAAAATCAAATTAAATAAATAAATGAATAAATAGATGGATAAATTAATCTGCCAGTCAGACTGATTAAAGGGCACAAACTAAGGGCAGAAAAAGACCAGTAAATCACAAGTAAACATGCCCAGCTCTCAGGAAGTACAGGAAGGAGGATTACTGTGAGTTCAAGGTCAGCCTGGGCTAGAGTGAAACTACCCTGAAAAACAAAAAACAAACCATAGGGCTGGAAAAACGGCTTAGTGGTTAAGGTGTTTGCCTGGAAAGCCAAAGTTCCCTGATTCAATTTTCCAGGACCCACATAAGCCAGATGCACAAGGGGGTGCATGCATCTTGGAGTTTGTTTGCAGTGGCTGGAGGCCCTGGCGTGCCTGTTCTCTCTTTCTCTCTAATAAATAATTAAAATTAAAAAAAAAAAGAAGAGGAGGAGGAAGAAGGAGAAGGAGGCAAATACATGCACTTGAAGCTACTTCAACAGTTTTATCAAAGATGGAAAACTGGGCTGGGGAAATGGTTCATCAGTTAAAGACACTTGCTTGCAAAGCCTGCTGGCCCAAGTTCAATTCCCCAGTACCTACGTAAAGCCAGATGCACCAAACACAAATGCATCTGGAGTATGCAGCAACAAGAAGCCCTGGCATGCCCATACTCTCTCACACACACAAATAAAAAAATTTTTAAAAAGAAAGAAAATTGTCAGGCTTACCAAAACCTATTTAACCTATTATAAAACCACTGAACTGTCCCAAAGATGAAAAATGGAACACAGTTCTTTAAAGCCAAGTATGGTGGCACATGCCTTTAATCCCAGAATTTGGGAGGCAGAGGTAGAAGGCTAGCTTGGGCTACAAAGTAGGTTCCAAGTCAGCCTGGACTACAGTGAGACCCTGCAGGAGGGAGGGAGGGAGGGAGGGAGGGGAGGAGAGGGGAAGGGAAAGGAAGGGGAAGGAAGGGAAGGGAAGGGAAAGGGAAGAGGAAAGGAAGGGGACAGGAAGAAGAAAGGTAGGGTTTGTTTATGCAAGTACAGTACATGCACACAATTGAGAATTCAACTCCTTTTAGCCTTTAAGTTGTCACCTGCCTCGACAAAGAGTTTCCAAAGAGTTCCTTCCCTCAACAGTTATTTCATGTGACAGTATGCTCTGAATGCTGGAAGGATCACACTTCATATGACTTATTCTAACCAATGAGCCATAAGCAGGCACGATGAGTCACTTCTGCACTGGACAAATTCACTGTAGGCCCAAGAGCCTCTAGCAGCTCATGTTCCCTTTTCTGGGGCAGTCAGACATTCCATATCATGGCTACCATTCAGAAATAAGAATTACTGGGGCGGGGGAGAGTTGCTCAGTGTGGCGCTCTTACCCAGCATGCACAAGAACAAGAGAACCGCCGGGCGTGGTGGCGCACGCCTTTAATCCCAGCACTCGGGAGGCAGAGGTAGGAGGATCGAGAGAGTTCGAGGCCACCCTGAGACTACATAGTGAATTCCAGGTCAGCCTGGACCAGAGTGAAACCCTACCTCGCAAAACCAAAAAAAAAAAAAAAAAAAAAAAAAAAAAAAAAAAAAAAAAACAAGAGAACCCTGCTTTTAGTTCTATTCCAGTTTAAGGCCAGCATGGGCTAACACAACATAGCAAGATTCTGTCTCAAAAAGCAAAATAAAAAGTGGGTATGGTGGCACACATCTTTAATATCAGCACTTAGGAGGCAGAGGTAGGAGGATCATGGTGACAGAAAACAATCCTATACTAGTCTCACCACTCAAAGTTGTTACAACTACAACCTCACTTATATGTTTGATAATAACAGGATCTACCACCTGGAAACTGACATCTCACAGAAACAGAATAACCAAAGCAAAAGGCTTTAAAAAATATTTATGTTTTGGCTGGGTGTGGTGGAGTTCACCTTTAATCCCAGCTAGGAGGCGGAGGTACAGGATTACTATGAGTTCAAGGCTACCCTGAGACAACATAGTAAATTCCAGGTCAGCCTGAGCTACAGCAAGATCCTACCTTGAAAAACAAAAATAAATAAATATTTTTAAGTGTTTTTATTTATTTATTTATTTATTTTATTTGAGACAGTGAGAGAGGGAAAGAGGCAGACAGAGAGAGAGAATGGACACACCAGGGTCTCCAGCCACTGCAAACGATCTCCAGATGCATGCGTCACATTGTGCATCTGGCTTATATGGGTCTTGGGGAATCGAACCAAGGTCCTTTGGCTTTGCAGGCAAATGCCTGAACCACTAAGCCATCTCTCCAGCCCCAATAAATAATTTTTTAGCCATGGGGGAGCATGCCTTTAATCCCACCAGTTAGGAGGATCACTGTGAGTTTGAGGCCGGCCTGACACTGAATTCCAGGTGAGTCTGAGCTAGATCAAGACACTACTTCAAAAAAAAAATATTTTTTAAAGAATGCTTCTCTCAAGCCGGGCGTGGTGGTGCACGCCTTTAATCTTAGCACCAGGAAGGCAGAGGTAGGAGGTCTTCCATGAGTTTGAGGCCACCCTGAGACTACATAGTTAATTCCTGGTCAGCCTAGACCAGAGTGAGACCCTACCTCAGAAAAACAAAACAAAACAAAATAATAATAATAATAATTAATTAATTAATTAAAAATGCTTCTCTCTCTGGGTATGGTGGTGCACGTCTTTAATCTCAGCACTTGGGAGGCAGAGATAGGAGGATCACCGTGAGTTTGAGGCCACCCTGAGACTACATACTGAATTCCAGGTCAGCTTGGGCTAGAGTGGGACCCTAAATTGAAAAACAAACAAACAAACAAACAAACAAAAAAGCTTCTTTCTCTCAAATAAATTAAAAAAATAAAAATTATTTTTAAAAAACAGGGCTGGAAGCCGGGAGTGGTGGCGCATGCCTTTAATCCCAGCACTCGGGAGGCAGAGGTAGGAGGATCACCATGAATTCGAGGCCACCCTGAGACTACATAGTGAATTCCAGGTCAGCCTGGGCTAGAGTGAAACCCTACCTCGAAAAAAAAAAAAAAAAAAATGGGGCTGGAGAGATGGCTTAGCAAAGCCAAAGAACCCAGGTTCCCCAGGACCCACATAAACCAGATGTACAAGTGTACAGGTGGTGCATGCATCTGGAGTTCGTTTACAGGGCTAGAGCTTGGCGCATGCCTTTAATCCCAGCACTTGGGAGGCAGAGGTAGGAGGATCACTATGAGTTCGAGGCCACCCTGAGACTACATAGTGAATTACAGGTCAGCCTGAGCTATAGTGAGACCCTACCTCAAAAACAAAACAAAACAAAACAAAAACTAAGGGATGAAAATCACAAAGGCAGTCCCTTTCACAGAGGATGCTGTTCTCCTCACATCAGGGTTACAGAACCATGTGGTGGCAGCCCCTCTATCCAGTGGCTTTGATACTGAAGGTGTCCTTTTGATCAGATTCCTTATCTGATAGATGGAAACTGCTTGATGAGAAATTCACATGTATGCTTGGTTCCAGGTGTCAATTCCACAGGGAAGGAGGGAACAAAGAAAACTTTCAGAGTGAGTTCCTTGGAAAGCAGTTCTAGTGAAGTGGGTTTTGTCTCTGAGTACAAGACTTGACTATGCTGCTCTCAGCAACCCCCCCCCCAGTGCCAAAACTGGGGCTAGTGCTATATCCCCAACCTGTTTCTCAGCTTTCTAAAGTAGTAAACCAGGTTAAATCTTTCATCAAAGATGATGGCTGGAGGGCAGATAGCTAGTAACACAGGCAGTTATGTAAGAGCTATTTTCAATAGCTCCACCGGTTTTGATGCCAACTACAGATATCACAGGCACTTGAACCAACAAAACAAACTGACCACAAGTTGCTAAGAGAAGCCCACATGGCTGACTGGCTAAGAGGAAAACCAAATTAACTGCTGCTCTCCCCACTCCCAACCCCTAGCTCCTACTTGTAACTTGCTATAAAACACAGTTCTGAGGAAGCACTTCTCAGGTTTGAGTCTTAACACTTCTTCACTCATGGCCCCAACATCTCCTAGAGTTTTGTTTCATTTTGCTTTTTAGTCAAAATCTTGCTACAATGTAGCCCAAGTTGAGCCATCCTCCTGTTCAGCCTCCAGGCATGAGCTGCTAAGCCATTCTTTCACTGGTGTGTGTGTGTGTGGTGTTGTTTTCTTTTTCAAGTAGGGTCTCGCTCTAGCCTAGACTGACCTGTAATTTACTATATAGTCTCAGGGTGGCCTCGAACTCATGGCGATCCTCCTACCTCTGTCTTGTGAGTGCTAGGATTAAAGGTGTGCACCCAGCTCTCAATGTATGTTTCTTCAGGCAAATTACTACATTAAAGTAATTTCTCACCCAGAACTGGGATACTATCTAACTTCTTCAACACAGCCATAAGTTCAAGAGAGACTATCCACATAGTACATTTCCCAAGTGAGGCTGAATACAAACCCTTCCACATGAGCTGCAGTGTCTACCCTCCCCAACTGATCTGGTGCCCAAACACATCATATTCTAAAGCCATTCCCTCCAGTTTTAAGGTTTTTCACAAGTCTCCCCTTCATACCAACTTTATCCAAGCACCCACTTAGCTCCTCCCCTCCCTTCCCTACTTCAGCCACCCAACAACTCTAGCATTTTCTTTAAGCTATTTTTAGAACTTTCATCTGTCCTGTTTTCACAATTATTCCTGAAGGGCTCTTCTTCTATACTCCTCTTAGCTGCAGGCAGTGTTTCCTCAACAGACAGTAACTCTGTCAAACAAGCACAAAACACAGTTCATCAGTGCAAGGCTACACATCCTAGCCTCCTAGACACGGGCCTGGAGGAGGAGCTATATCAACCCTGAAGGAGGCATTCCTCCCTTTTCGCAGGAAGGGGCAAAGCCACATAATATCTTTTCAGTCCAACTGAGATCTGAAGTACATTTCCAAAACTCAAGCTCACTCGGCCAAAAGATGGTGGTCCGGTATCAGCTAACATCTGAGTGCCAATCAGAACATATACCACAGACCTGTTTCTAGTACATGCATTGAGAAGGCAATACTGTAAGGACTCAATGGAAGATCACAAAGTCTGACCAAGCCCTTGTACTACAGCTAGTGGACACCCCATGGCGACTCTGAGCCAATCCTGTCCATCAGGAATGGATCCAGATTATAAAAGCAAAGTAATGACAGGAGCAGGCAGGGAGGCCTTCTGTTCACACATCAGACTGAAGTCATTCTGGTTTAGTAATTTCAACATGGCTGTCCGGTATTTACCTATTTGTTTTCCTTTCTGTAGTGCTGGGAACTAAGCCCAGTACCTCACACATGTTAGGCAAACACCACCATTAGAACTGTATCCAGCTTGGAACTGGAGAGATGGTTTAGCGGTTAAGGCATTTGCCTGCAAAGGCAAAGGATCCCAGTTCAATTCTCCAGGACCCACATAAGCCAGATGCACAAGGGGGAGTTTGCAGTGGCTGGAGGCCCTGGTGTGCCCATTCTCTCTCTCTCTCTCTCTCTTTCTCTAAGAAATAAATAGAGTATGTTAAAAAAAAAAAAAAAAAGGCCAGGCGTGGTGGCGCACGCCTTTAATCGCAGCACTTGGGAGGATCGCCATGAATTTGAGGACACCCTGAGACTACATAGTGAGTTCCAGGTCAGCCTGGGCTAGAGTGAGAGCTCACCTAAGAAAACACAACAACAACAACTGTGTATAATAGCCGGGTGTGATGGCACACCCCTTTAATCCCAGCACTCAAGAGGCAGAGCTAGGATCACCGTAAGTTTGAGACCACTCTCAGACTACATAGTGAATCCCAAGTCAACCCAGGCTAGAAGCAAGACCCTACTTCGAAAAACAAAAACAAACAAACAAAAACCCCAAAGGGGCTAGAGAGATGGCATAACGGTTAAGGTGCTTGTTTGCAAAGCCTAAGGACCCAGGTTCAATTCCCCATAACCCATGTAAGCCACCAAACCTACATGGTGGCACATGCGTCTGGAGTTCATTTGCAGTGGCCAAAGGGCCCTGGCAGGCCCATTTTCTCCCTCTCTCTTAAATAAATAAAAATAAAATGTTATTTAAACAAACACACACACACACACACACACACACACACACACACACAGTCTCACAAAGTGCCCAGGAAATCAGGCACAGAAGAGTGAGTACAGCACATGATCCCACTTACAAAAGTCCAAATCAGGGCTGGAGAGATGGCTTAGCAGTTAAGGCGCCTGCCTCCTAAGCCTAAGAACGCTGGTTCCAATCTCCAGGCTCCACGTTTAGCCAGATGCAAAGTGACACAAGGGAGCAATGCCGCACTTGACCACAAGGGGGCGCACACATCTGGATTTCGTTAGCAGCAGCTGAGAGGCTGCTGGCACGCCCATCTCTGTCTGTCTTCCTCTCCCTCTCTCTATGTCTCTCTCCAAAAAAAAAAAAAAAAAGGTCCAAATTAGGTGAAACCCCCATGGTAGGACCCAACACAAGGCTGCTTGGTGCCAAGCATGGGGGTAGAATAAGGACATGGGCTGAGTGGTGTTCAATACAAAACTTTACACGATAAAGAAAACAACACTCTAGTTACCAGCAGTAGAGGATGACAGTGCCTTGAAGGAGACACATGAGGTTGGTCTTCTGAGTATCTGAAAATTCTGAGTTACTCATCTATTTGTGCATTTTTCTGTATAGATGCATGTTTATTTAAATACAGACAGGGGCTGGAAAGATGGCTTAGACATTAAGGCACTTGCCTGTAAAGCCTAAGGACCCATGTTTGACTCTCCAGATCCCACATAAGCCAGCCGCACAAAGGTGAGGCAAGCACAAGGACGCACATGCCCACTAGGTGGCACAAGCATCTGGAGTTCAATTTCAATGCTTGAGGCCCTGGCACGCCAATTCTCTCTCTCTCCATCTGTCTGTCTGTCTTTCTAAAATAAAAAGGGGGGTGGCTGGAGAAATGACTTAAGTGGTTAAAGCACTTGCCTGCAAAGCCAAAGGACCTAGGTTCGATTCCTCAGGACCCACATTAGCCAGATGCACAAGGTGGCACGTGTCTGGAGTTCATTTGCAGTGGGTGGAGGCCTTGGCGTGCCCATTCTCTATCAGTTCTCTTTCTATCTGCCTCTTTCTCTCTCTCAAATAAATAAATAAAATTTTTAAAGAAGAAAACCCAAACAACAACAATAAAATAAAATAAAATAAAATAAAATAAAGCACATAGGCCGGGCATGGTGGCACATGCCATTAATCCCAGAGGCAGAGGTAGAAGAATCACTGTGAATTCTAGACCAGCCTGAGACTATGAAGTGAATTCCAGGCCAGCTTGGGCTAGAGTGAGACCGTACCTCAAAAACAAAACACACACACACACACACACACACACACACAAAGAGGGCTGGAGAGATGGCATAGCAGTTAAGGTGCTGGCCTGCAAAGACAAAGGACCCAGGTTCAACCCCCGGTTGGTCTTCTGAGTATCTGAAAATTCTGAGTTACTCATCTATTTGTGCATTTTTCTGTATAGATGCATGTTTATTTAAATACAGACAGGGGCTGGAAAGATGGCTTAGACATTAAGGCACTTGCCTGTAAAGCCTAAGGACCCATGTTTGACTCTCCAGATCCCACATAAGCCAGCCGCACAAAGGTGAGGCAAGCACAAGGACGCACATGCCCACTAGGTGGCACAAGCATCTGGAGTTCAATTTCAATGCTTGAGGCCCTGGCACGCCAATTCTCTCTCTCCATCTGTCTGTCTGTCTTTCTAAAATAAAAAGGGGGTGGCTGGAGAAATGACTTAAGTGGTTAAAGCACTTGCCTGCAAAGCCAAAGGACCTAGGTTCGATTCCTCAGGACCCACATTAGCCAGATGCACAAGGTGGCACGTGTCTGGAGTTCATTTGCAGTGGGTGGAGGCCTTGGCGTGCCCATTCTCTATCAGTTCTCTTTCTATCTGCCTCTTTCTCTCTCTCAAATAAATAAATAAAATTTTTAAAGAAAACAACAACAATAAAATAAAATAAAATAAAATAAAATAAAGCACATAGGCCGGGCATGGTGGCACATGCCATTAATCCCAGAGGCAGAGGTAGAAGAATCACTGTGAATTCTAGACCAGCCTGAGACTATGAAGTGAATTCCAGGCCAGCTTGGGCTAGAGTGAGACCGTACCTCAAAAAACAAAACACACACACACACACACACACACACACACAAAGAGGGCTGGAGAGATGGCATAGCAGTTAAGGTGCTGGCCTGCAAAGACAAAGGACCCAGGTTCAACCCCCCACATAAGCCAGATGTACAAGAGGGCGCACACATCTGGAGTTTTGTTTGCAGTGACTGGAGGCCCTGGCATGCCCATTCTCTTTTTCTCTCTACCTGCCTATTTCTGTATCTCTCTCAAATAAATAAAAATAAAATATTTTAAAAAACAACAACATAGGGCTGGAGAGATGGCTTAGCGGCTAAGGCGCCTGT
Organism: Orientallactaga sibirica; assembly: GCA_036365145.1. NCBI lineage: Eukaryota > Metazoa > Chordata > Mammalia > Rodentia > Dipodidae > Orientallactaga > Orientallactaga sibirica. Next base: position 5,916,399 of record JAEOAD010000029.1, on the reverse strand, counting down.
CTGCTAAGCCTAAGAATGCTGATTCCAATGTCCAGCGGTTCCAATCTCCAGGTCCCACGTTTAGCCAGATGCAAAGTGAGGCAAGGGCGCAATGCCACACTTGCCCACAAGGGGGGCGCACACATCTGGATTTCATTCACAGCAGCTAAGAGACTGCTGGCACGCCCATGTTTGTCTCCCTCTCCCTCTCTGTCTATCTCTCCAAAAAAAAAAAAAAAAAAAAACAACAACAACAACAACAACAACAACAACATTGATTTGGTTGCAGCTGCTCACAGGTCCTAACTGCTGGGTCGTCCTGCATCTCTGAGCTTCAACTCAGAAAGCCAAACTGTTTTCCTTTTCTTTCTCGGGCTGCCAGCCAAAATCCTAAGCATGCTTGTTCACTTTTTCATCCTTTTCTCAATAAATCTCCTTTGCCCTTCTCTCTCTCCCCTCCCCATCTCTCTACACACACGTGCACGCGCGCGCACACACACACACACATATTTGTACATACATACATATAATACAGTAAATTAAAAAAAACAGAAGTGACAAATTGCCAGGCATGATAGTATGCATCTACATATGCTGTGACGTGTTCACCCATACACATACATACATACACATAAAAAGACAAGTTAGTGTCGGGCTTGGTGGCTCACACCTTTAATCCCAGTACTTGGGAGGCTGAGGTAGGAGGATTGCCATGAGTTCAAGGCCACCCTGAGATTACCGAGTGAATTCCAGGTCAGCTTGGGCTAGAGTAAGACTTTACCTTGGGAAAAAAAAAAAAATAGACAAGTTGGGAGCAAGGTGTGGTGGTGCAAGCCTTTAATCCCAGAAACTTGCCATGAGTTTGAGGATACTCTGAGACTACATAGTGAATAGTGAATTCCAGGGTCAGCCTGGGCAAGAGTGAGACCTTGAAAACCCAAAAAAAAAAAAAAAAAAACTTAGGGCTGGAGGGATGGCTTAGTGCTGAAGGCTGTTGCCTGCAAAGCCAAAGAACCCAGGTTTGATTCTCTAGTGCCCATGTTAGCCACATGCACAAGGTGACCCATGCATCTGGTGTTCATTTGCAGTGGCTAGAGGCCCTGGAGCGCTCATTTTCTATACCCACCTAACCCCAATTAATAATAGAGCCGAGCCAGGTGGTGTGGCGCACACCTTTAATACCAACACTCAGGAGACAAAGGTGGAGGATTGCTGTGAGTTTGAGGTCAGCCTGAAACTACATAGTGAATTACAGATCAGCCTAGGCTAAACAACTCTACCTTAAAAAAAAAAAAAAAAAAAAACAAATTAGGGCTGGAGATGCCTTAGCAGTTAAGGCACTTGCCTGCGAAGATTAAGGACCCAGGTTTGACTCCCCAGAACCGATGTGCACAAGATGACGGACATGTCTGAAGTTCAATTGCATTGAGTACAGGCCCTGGCATGCCAAATTCTCTCACTATTTCTCTCATAAGACAAAAAAATAAATTAGAAAGAAAATCATCCAGGTGTAGTGGAGCACGCCTTTAATCCCAGCACCCAGGAGGCAGAGATAAGAGGATCTCCATGAGTTCAAGGCCACCCTGAGACTACATAGTGAATTCCAGGTCAGCTTGGGCTAAAGTGAGCCCTACCTTGAAAAAACCAATTAACAATAATAATAATAATAAATAAAAATCTGCCAGGCATTATGGTGCATGACTTTAAATCCAGCACTTAGGAGGCTGAGGTAGGAAGATCACCATGAGCTCAAAGCCAGCCTGGGGCTGCAGAATATATTCTAGGACAGCCAGGGATAATGAGACTTTACCTCTTAATTCAAAAAAAATAAAAAAGATGGCTTAGTGGTTAAGGCATTTGCCTTCAAAGTCAAAGGACCCAGGTTCAATTCCCCAGGACCCACATAAGACAGATGCACAAGGTGGCACACGCACCTGGAGTTCATTTGCAGCAGCTGGAGGCCCTGGCACACCCACTGTCTATCTCTCTGTCTCTTTCTCTTACTCTCTGTCAAATAATAAAAAAAAGCTGACTACCTTAAGAGTTAGGAAAAGGGCTTGTAACTTTAAATAATAAATACAGGGCTGGAGTGATAGCTCAATGGAATGGTTAAAGGCACTTGCTGCAAAGCCTGATGGCCTGGTTTGATTCCCCAGTACCCACGTAATAAAGCCAGATGCACAAAATGGTACATGTGTCTGGCATTCATATGCAGTGGCAAAAGGCCTTGAAGTACCCATACTTATATGTAAATAAATAAATAAATAGGGCTGGAGAGATGGCTTAGTGGTTAAGGTGCTTGTCTGCAAAGCCAAAGGACCCAGGTTCAATTCCCCAGGACCCACGTAAACCAGATAGATGCACAAGGTGGTGCATGCATCTGGAGGTCGTTAGCAGTGGCTGGAGGCCCTGATGTTCCTATAGTCCCTCTCTCTGTCAAATAAGTAAATAAAAAGTAAAAATAAATAAATAACAGTAGAAGACTTTATTTTGTTGTTGCTTTTCGAGGTAGGGTCTCACTCTAGCCCAGGCTGACTTAGAACACACTATGTAGTCTTAGGGTGGCCTCGAACTCATGGCGATCCTCCTACCTCTGCCTCCAGGGTGCTGGGATTAAAGGTGTGCATCACCACGCCTGGCAGAAAGACTTTTTTTTTTTTAATTTTGTTTTTTTATTTATTTACTAGCAACAGACAGAGAGAAAGAGGCACAGAGAGAGAGGGAGAGAATGGGCACAACAGGGCCTCCAGCCACTGCAAACAAACTCCAGATGCATGTGCCACCTTGTGCATCTGGCTTACGTGGGTACTGGGGAATCGAGCCTCGAACCAGGGTCCTTAGGCTTCACAGGCAAGAGCTTAACCGCTAAGCCATCTCTCCAGCCCAGAAAGACATATTTTTAAGTTCTAGCAGGAACCCATGTCTAAAGGAAAAGGCAAGGTGGCACACCCATTCCAGAAGGACCAGCCTTAGCCATCTCAGGAAAAAACATGGGGCTATGAAGACCAAGGAATTCTATGTAAACTGGAAGCAACAAAAATATGTAAGGCATTCAGAGGAGCCTGGGCTAAAGTGATACCCTATCTGGGGTGGGGGGAGTCAAGCCAGGCATGGTAGAGTACATCTTTAATCCCAGCACTTGGGAGGCAAAGGTATGAGGATCACCTTGAGTTCAAGGCTACCCTAAGACTACATAACAAATTCAGGTCAGCCTGAGCTAGAGCAAAACCCTACCTCAAAAAATGACTGAAAGACCCTACCTCAAAAGACAACTAAAAGCCAGGTGTGGTGATGCACACCTTTAATCCCAGCACTGGGAAGGCAGAAGTAGGTGGATTGCTATGAGTTCGAGGCCACCCTGAGACTACATAGTGAATTCCAGGTCAGCCTGGGCTAGAGCGAGACCCTACCTTGAAAAACCAAAATAAATAAATAAGTAAAAGAATATAGCCAGGCGTGGTGGCGCACGCCTTTAATCCCAGCACTCAGGAGGCAGAGGTAGGAGGACCGCTGTGAGTTCAAGGCCACTCTAAGACTACATAGTGAATTCCAGGTCAGCCTGAGCTAAAGTGAGACCCTACCTCAAAAAATTAAAAAAAAAAAAAAATCAGAGGGGTTAGGCGTGGTGGCACACGCCTTTCATCACACCATTTGGGAGGGAGGCCAAGGTAGAAGAATCGCTGTGAATTCGAGGCCAGCCTAAGACAACATAGTAAATTCCAAATCAGCCTGGGCTAGAGTGAGACTCTACCTTGAAAAACCAAAAACCAAACAACAGCAACAACAACAACAAAGTCACACCACTCAGTCATGGAAGCACACACCTATAATTTCAGCATTTGGGAAACTGAAGTAGGAGGATTGTTATGAGTTTGAGAGCAACCTGAGCTAGAGTGAGACCCTGAGTCAAAAAAAATTTTTTTTTTCCACACAGGAGCTGTGGAGATGGCTCAGCAGTTAAAGGCACTTGTTTGCCAACGCTGTTAGTCCAGGTTTGATTCCCAGTACCTATGAAAGCCAGACTCACATTGCCTGGAGTGCATTTGCTGTGGCAAGAGGCCCTGACACGCCCATTCTCATATTCATATTCTTTCTCAAATAATTTTTTTAAAGACATCAAATTTGGAAAAAAAAGACAGACTGTAAACAAATGGTGTATTTCTTTTTTAGCTTTTTAATTTAGTGTACACTCACTGTACAAAATAATGAGTTTCCTTATGCCATTTCCATACATGTATATCATGTTTTATAATCATATTCCCTCCTTAATTGTTAAAGGGTTCCTGATGTGAACCGAGTTAACAACTCCTCTACCTAAAAGCTGAGGAAGACATAGAACCTTCTTCACCGCCTGACAGGGTTGGTAAGCAAGGCTGCACAAAAGCTAGCCAGACAGTGTGATCCCTACATCCACTGCCCAGGCCCTCAGGCTACCTTGAATCTGCTCTATACCAACACTGGCAGTCCTATGCCACTAGGAAACAGACAACAGCATCAAACAGCCCATCTCCACAGCAGTGATGACATCACCAAAACAGAACTGGGGAGACTCCCGCCCAGCACTGAGTACAGCATCTTCAAGCAGATGCACACTGCCAAGACTGCATGTCACTCGGGAGCAAATCCCAAGCCTTCTTCCTTCCTGAAGGAGACACTTTGCAAGGAGCTATTCTTAAATTCATTTTTCGGATTAGTCTGAAGTACTAAAATTGAAACTAGTCAGATTTCACTTTTACGTTTGATTCGCAAATCACTGTTCACAACCACCATTTAAAGGTTTTTTTGGGGAGCTGAAGAGATGGCTCAACGGTTAAGATGCTTGCCTTTTTATAATTTAACTTAATTCCCGAGTACCAACATAAAGCCAGATGTACAAAGTGGTGCGTGCATCTGGAGTACGTTTGCAGGAGGCCCTGGTACATCTATTCACTCTCTCTCATATAAGTGATAAATAAACATAAATACACCAGGTGTGGTGGTGCATGTCTTTAATCCCAGCACTGGGGAGGCAGAGGTAGAAGGATTGTTGTGTGAATTCGAGGCCAGCCTGGGACTACAAAGTGAGTTCCAGGTCAGTCTGAGCTAGAGTGAGACTTTTCCTCAAAAAACAAAACAAACCATAAATGCAAATGATTCTTCAGTCTTTAATGCCATTATGAAGAAAAAACTGGAACACAAAGAGGACAAATAACAGGAGATCAACACACTGCAAACCATCCCTGCAGCAGGTGCAGCCCCTGCACCCAGACCTAAGTGCACAGAACAGGTAAGGGTCTCCATGCAAACTGAGAACACAGTGGCATCTTCACATGGGAAAATCAGCAGAAAGAAAAAAAGTAAGAGTGTTTCAGAACCCTTCAAAACAGGGGGCTTTGGTTGGATAGATGGCTTAGCAATTAAGGCGCATGCCCGCAAAGCATAAGGACCCAGGCTTGATTCTCCAGGTCCTACATAAACCCATGGCGCATGCATCTAGATTTGGTTTGCAATGGCTAGAGGCCCTGTATTCTTTCTCTAATAAATAAATAAAAATAAATCTTTAAAAAAAAAAAAAGGCTGGAGAGATGGCTTAGCAGTTGAGGCGCTTGCCTGCAAAGCCAAAGGACCTGGGTTTGATTCCCCAGTACCCACGTAAGCCAGATGCACAAGGTAGTGCTGGTGCATGCATCTGGAGTTCGTTTGCAGAGGGGTGGAAGCCCTGGCACACCCATTCTCTCTTTCTCTTTCACTCACTCTGCCTCTTTCCCTCTCTCAAATAAATAAATAAATCTTTAAAAAAAAAAAAAAAAACAGAGCCAGGTGTGGTGGTGCATGCCTTTAATCCCAGTACTGGGGGAGGCAGAGACAGGAGGATCGCCTTGAGTTCAAGGTCACCCTGAGACTACCTAGTGAATTCTAGGTCAGCCTGGGCTAGACCGAGACCCTACCTCAATAAACCAAAAAACTAAGAAATAAAAAAACCAGGGGCTGTGGTTCAGCTCAGGACAGGAGGCCACCTCCTACCTCACTGCCCCAGGAACACCTTGCACCCAGGCCAGGATCTGGGCAGCTATCTTGACCCACCACCGGGGAAAAATGGTAAAAGATTACCAGGAAACCCTTGCACCCAGGCCAGGATCTGGGCAGATCTATCTTGACCCACCACTGGGAAAAATGATGAAAGATTTAAGTCAGAGGACCAGCACAGAGGGCACCTGGTAGACACTGGGGTCTGGCTTGGCAACTCTACAAGCAGAGGCAACATGTTATTAGTGCAGATCTTCCTGAAGACCAATTAAAAGCTCATCAATAACCAAAACTCTTGCTCCACTTGCTGGTGGAGACAGAAGAGCTATTCAAAGGCACATTACTAATAAGGACTATTCTTTTTTTTTTTTTTTTTTTTTTTTTGAGGTAGGGTCTCACTCTAGCCCAGGCTGACCTGGAATTCACTCTGTATTCTCAGGGTGGCCTCGAACTCATGGCAATCCTCCTACCTCTGCCTCCCGAGTGCTGGGATTAAAGGCGTGTGCCACCACGCCCGGCAAGGACTATTCTTTATGTATAGGTTTAGGAGCCAATTATGAAGAGGGAGAAGTCATCTGGAAGACCATACTAATAACAGAGACCGGGGCTGGGGAAATGGCTTAGTGGTTAAGGAGGTTGCCTGCAAAGCCTAAGGACCCAGGTTTGATTCCCCAGGACCCAAGTAAGGCAGGCACAAGGGGGCACATGCGTCTGGAGATTGTTTGCAGTGGCTGGAGGCCCTGGCGCACCCATTCACTCTTTCTCTCTGCCTCTTCCTCTCTCTCTCAAATAATAAATAAAATATCTTTAATAACAGAGACTTTCTCCTGTTCATTTGTTTACTCATGCAGTCTACCCTCACTTAAAGAAGGGGAGTCAGAAGCTGCAGGACGCAGTTTCATCTAGAAAGCACTGACACTAGGTCTGGCCAGATGCTTCGATGAACTTAACTGTCAGCTGAAGAAGAAATGTTCAACAAGCCTGTGCTCAGACAACACTGCACAGATTTCCCCTGAAGTGGGGGGGGGGGGAGGATCACTTAGAGCAAAAAGGGAGTAAGTTTAGGGTTGAAAGTTATTCTTCAGAAGAGGTGATATTAAGAAGGGTACTTATCTCCACTCTTCCAAGAGCAAACCATACCCGTGCTGCCATGAAGACCTCAGGTTAGCCAGCCTGCCTATGATCACCACAGGGATGAGAACTTCTCTACAAAGCCCTAAGCTCCATCACCAGGCCATTCCACAACAGAGCTTCCTGGCTGTGAGACTCACCATCTTACAATTCCGTGAGGACAAGACCCATGCCTCCCCCTGAGTCAGAACCCAGCTACGACTGACACACATGCGGTGGATTCTCAAAACATTTCCTGAATGAAGGGTGCTCATCACTGCGCTCCTCTAAGCTCATACATTACATAAGGCCACAGCACTTACTCAAGTCTGTCCGATTGGGTAACAAAGCAAACAAGCCCACAAGCTAGGATTCAACGGCTGTGAACACAAGTTCCAGCTTGGACAGTGTCTTCAGAAAAGAGCTCACTTTCCAGCAGAGATGCAAAACAGAACAAATTCTTTGAGTTTTAAATACTAACTGGAGACTTTATTAATCCACGGTGATAAGTCATGCGGCTAATCAGCTGCTTAAGTCACAAGGAAGAGACAAGAGCCTGTTCTTTAGGAATCGAAAGACATAGTATTTTCTACAGGGAATGGTCAACAAGCTGAACACCCATCAACTCTATAAACGAGAAGGGTCACACAGCAGGTCGACCAGACCTGACTCAAAGGAAAAAAGATTTGGACAGCAAAACTGTTCCCATTTCGATTAAGTACTTTGCCAGGATCCAAGAGCTTCTGATTTGGTGACAGTACGCTACACTGATAAACCTAAATCACAACTGCAAATCAAACGTGGTTTTAAAGGGAAGAACTAATGCCACCAGAGACTCTCAAATGACATCACTAGGCAGCAAAGAGGTGGAGGGAGGTGCTGATGGACAGATACAGGTGGCAAGCTTCAGGAACATCTGAAAAGAGAACAGGCTAGAGGCCAGTACAGTGCTATGTGGTTTCAGTGTCTGTGTTTGGATGGATCTCTCCTCTGCATCTTATCAGCACTGTGACCTTGGGCAAGTGATTAACCTCTCCGTTTTTCAATTTCTTCGAGTGAGCGCAGCAGGGGTGCTTCGGTTGGTTCAAAGAATTAATCTCAGTATGCCATGAACGCTCAAATCTTCCCAATCATTACTCTCAACGTCCCCTACGGTTAACGAGCCACGAGCTAACCGGCCTGAACAGCATGGAGTTCCCCAACACGGTCGGAATTCAAACCCAGCGCACAGCCTGCCACGATCTTTCCTCCAGGAACTTCGCAAACAGGATTTACCACGACACGATTGTGACAAGTTCCCGTCTTGCAGGGACAGAGGCGCCTGCCAGGAGGGACACCAGTGTCCGCGGCGGGCGGGGGCACGTGACCCGCCTGGCAGCCGGGTCTCAGTGGCTTTCTGGGGACGCGTCGCGCGCCCCACCCGAGGAGCCACCGGCCGGCGTCCCGGGGAACCCCCGCCTCGGCCTTGACGCTACCCGGACGCCAGGCGTCCACGACCGGCCGAGGTCACCCGGCGACCTCCGACCTCCGCCCGCTGAGCGCTGCCCGAGTGTGGCCGCGACGCTCCCAGATTACGGCGAGGCCGCCCGCCGGAGGTCGCCAAGGCCCCGGCTGCCCGGAACGCCGAACGCAGAACGCCAAACGCGGGGGATGGGCCGGCGCCGGCCGGGCGGGCCCACTGCTCACCGCGGCCGCAGCGCGGAGTCCGCCGAGGAGGAGACGCGACGCAGGACGCTGGGAGAAGTCCAATTCCGGCCCCACTGGGCTCCTAGGCACTCGCCCAGCCTCAACGCCGCCGCCTCTGCCGCCTGGGCTTTATGGCCAAACCTCCAGCCTCGCTCCCACTTCCGCCACCGCCGCCGCCCCGAACGGAAGTACCAGTCACGAGACACCCTACGCTTGGGTTTGGGGAGGAGTCCCACTTCCACCTTGCGTCACATTCCGGCAGCGTTGGGCTAGGCCCCGGGGTCACGTGGGACAAACATGGCCGCCCCCACTGGCGGCCGCCATCTTTAAGACTCGCTCAGGAGCAGGACGGCGCCATGTTGGGCCCAGAACAGAGACCTCGGCAGCCCCACCCCTACCCCGTTATCCCACGTAAAAGAACGTTAACAGAGAGAGGGCTAAGACCACCTGGCCTTGCTCGGGAGTGTGCCTTTCTTTCAGGAAAGCACTGCCCAGTGAATCAAGAGACAGGCTGGGTAGGATCCATCTTTTGGCGCTAGCAGGTGAGCTATGTACAGTAGATCAGAATGTTCATTGGCACAATGCTGTGGGTGATGGAGACCTGGAGGTGAACTAATCACTACTAAACACCTGAGCTGAAAAAATAGAAAAATAATTAAGCACCTTCTAAACAAAATTGACACACAATGGGCTGGAGAGATGACTCAGCGGTTAAGGCACTTACCTACAAAGCCTAATGACCTGGGTTCGAGTCACCGGTACCCACATAAAGCCAGATGCACAAAGTATCGCATGCATCTGGAGTTTGTTTTTAGCAGCTGGAGGCCCTCCCCCGCCCATACTCTCTTTGTTTCTTTCTGTATTTCACTGCTTGAAAATAAAACAAAAAAAGAAAACCCAAAACTAAATGTTTAAAAAAAATTGAGGGCTGGAGAGATGGGTTAGCAGTTAAAGAACTTGCCTGCAAAGCCAATGGACCCAGGTTCAATTCCCAGTACCCACATAATGCCAAGTGCATAAGGTGGCACATGCATCTGGAGTTCATTTTAGCACCTGGAAGCCTGGCACACCCATTCTCTCTCTCCTCTTTCTCTCTGCTGGCAAATAAATAATATTTTTTAAATTGAGATCCTGAAGCTGGGCATGGTGATGCATGCCTTTAATCCCAGCACTAGAAGTAGAAGTAGGAGGATTGTCCTGAGTTCAAGGTCACCCTGATACTACATAGTGAATTCCAGGTCAGCCTGGACTAGTGAAACTCTACCTCAATCAAAAACAAAATTTGAGATCCTAGTCAGGTGTGGTGGTGCAAGCCTTTAATCCCAGCACTCAGGAGGCAGAGGTAGGAGGATCATGGTGAGTTCCAGGCCATCCTGAGACTACATAGTTAATTCCAGGTCAGCCTGGACCAGAGTGAGACCCTACCTCAAAAAATCGAAAAAACTCTCTCTGTCTCTTTCTCTCTCTGTCTGTCTCTCTCAAATACATAAATAAAAATATTAAAAAAAAAAAGGGCTGGAGAGATGGCTTAGCAGTTAAGTGCTTGCTTGTGAAGCCTAAGGATCCAGGTTCGAGGCTCAATTCCCCAGGACCCACGTAAGCCAGATGCACAAGATGGCGCGTGTATCTGGAGTTCATTTGCAGTGACTGGAGGCCCTGGCGCGCCCATTCTCTCTCTCTCTGTCTGTCTGTCTCTCTCAAATACATAAATAAAAATATTTTTAAAAAATCAAAAAAACCAAAAATAAATAAATAAAATAAATAAAATTGAGATCCGGGTTTCTGTAGTGGAAAAAAAAAAATGAGCCAGGCTTGGTGGCCCATATCTTTGGTAGCAAGATCACCATGAGTTTGAGGCCACCTGAGATTATATAGTGAATTCCTGTGCTGGAGTGAGACTATCTAACAAATAGAAAATAAATAATTTTTTGTTTGCTTTTCTTTCTTTTTTTTTTTTTTTTTTTTTTTTGGTTTTTTGAGGTAGGGTCTCACTCTGGCCCAGGCTGACCTGGAATTAACTATGTAGTCTCAGGGTGGCCTTGAACTCACGGCGATCCTCCTACCTCTGCCTCCCGAGTGCTGGGATTAAAGGCGTGCGCCACCACGCCCAGCTGTTTGCTTGTTTTTCAAGGTAGGGTTTCACTCTAGCCAAGGCTGACCTGGAATTCACAATGTAATCTCAGGGTGGCCTTGAACTCATGGCACTCCTCCTACCTCTGCCTCCCAAGTGCTGGGATTAAAGGCATGCGCCACCACACCCAGCTTCTTCTCAATTTTGAAACTAGCTCTCACTGGCCTCAAACTCCTGGCATTGCCACTGCCCTTGCATGAATCTTTTCTTATAACTTTTATTGTTAGTACTCCCTACAGAACTACCAACCCATCCTACAAGAACAGATAAATCTCTTTGTGCTAAACCCACCTCTCTAGTCCATCGCCTTAACCACTCGGCCACGACTACTGCTTAAACCCACCTCTCAAAGGATCTGTCACATCCAGCGTGGCAGGCTGTAGCCCAAGTGTCCAACACCTGAACTGTAGAAACACCCACTAAAGGAACAACCCAGCCACAGCAGCTGGCTGGCTGCATAGCAATAGACACTTCCCACACACAGGAATAGGAGAGTGGTATAAAATCCTTGGGCTGGAGAGATGGCTTAGTGGTTAAGGCATTTGCCTGCAAAACCAAAGGATCCCAGTTTGACTCTCCAGGACCTATGTAAGCCATATGCACAAGGGGGCACATGTATCTGGAGTTCATTTGCAGTGGCTTGAGGCCCTGGCACACCCATTCTCTCCCTCTCTCTCTCTCTCTCTCTCTCCCTCTTTCTCTCTCTCAAATAAATAAATAAATAAAATAAAAATACTTTTTAAAAGTTTTAAAAGTCCTTTCCTAGAACAGGTTAAGGTGCAAACATAGCTCACAGTTGTTACAGAAAGGACAGTATTGGGGCTGGAGAGTTGGCTTAGCAGTTAAGGCACATGCCTGCAAAGCCTAAGGACTCAGGTTTGATTCTCCAGGTCACACATAAACCAGATGCACATAGTGGTGCATACATCTGGAGTTTGTTTGCAGTGGCTAGAAGCCCTTGCATGCCCATTCTCACTCTTTATCTCTCTCTGACTGATATAATAAATAAATAAATAAATAAATAAATAAATAAAGAAAGAAAGAAAGAAAGAAAGAAAGAAAGAAAGAAAGGTGCTGCTGGAGAGATGGCTTAGTAGTTAAGCGCTTGCCTGTGAAACCTGAGGATCCTGGTTCAAGGCTCAATTCCCCAGGACCCATGTAAGCCAGATGCACAAAGTGGCACATGCAGTGGCTGAAGGCCCTGGTGTACCCATTCTCTCTCTATCTGCCTCTTTCTCTCTGTGTCTGTTGCTCTCAAATAAATAATAATAATAATAACGTTTTTCAAAAGCCAGGCATGGTGGCACACACCTTTAATCCCAGCACTTAAGAGGCAGAGGTAGGAGGATCACTGTGAGTTCAAGGCCACCCTGAGACTACATAGTTAATTCCATGTCAGCCTGGGCCAGAGTGAGACCCTACCTCAAAAAACAACAACAAAAAAAAGCAGTTTCACAGCTGCTTTAACATCCTTTAGTAGGGTTGGGTTACAGCTCAGTGTTAGAACCCTTGCCTAGCATTGTGCTCACCTGTAATCCAACATTTGGGAGGCTGAGGCAGGAGTATCATCTCAAGTTTGAGGCCAGTTTGGACTACAGAGTGAGACTATATATTTTCACTCTAGTGACTTAATGTCTTCCAAGAGGTGAGGCTAGAGGCACAGGGGCTGCTTGGTAAGATAATAGAAAATCTAAACTGAGTTCAACTATGGGGCTGGGAAGAGTGGTACAAGTAGGGACTATGACATTTGATTCATATAAACAACCCATTCAAGAAAGTTTATGAGCCTGGCATGGTGGCGTACGCCTTTAGTCCCATCACTTGGGAAACAAAGGTAAGTGGATCACCATGAGATCAAGGCCACCCTAAGACTACATAGTGAATTTCAGGTCAGCCTGGGCTACAGTGAAACCCTAACTTGAAAAACCAAAGGAAGAAAGAAAGAAAGAAAGAAAGAAAGAAAGAAAGAAAGAAAGAAAGAAAGGGAGGGAGGGAGGGAAGAAGGGAAGAAGGGAGGAAGGGGGAAAGAGAAAGAAAGAAAGAAGAAAGAGAAAGAAAGAAAGAAAGAAAGAAAGAAAGAAAGAAAGAAAGAAAGAAAGAAAGAAAGAGCCGGGCGTGGTGACACACGCCTTTAATCCCAGCACTCGGGAGGCAGAGGTAGGAGGATCGACATGAGTTCAAGGCCACCCTGAGACTACATAGTTAATTCCAGGTCAGCCTGGACCAGAGTGAGACCCTACCTTGCAAAACCAAAAAAAAAAAAAAAAAAAAGAAAGAAAGAAAAAAAAAGAAAGAAAGAAAAAGAAAGTTTATGAAACAGATTACTGGGGGTGGAAAAGCCTAAGTGAGGTCAGGGGAAGAGATTGAGCAAAGGAAGGGTGGGGGGAGAGTTAATCAAAATCTAAGAGGGGGGCTGGAGAGATGGCTTAGCGGTTAAGGTGCCTGCCTCCTAAACCTAAGAACGCTGGTTCCAATCTCCAGGTCCCACGTTTAGCCAGATGCGAAGTGATGCAAGGGCTCAATGATGCACTTGACCCCAAGGGGGCGCATGCATCTGGATTTCATTCGCAGTGGCTGAGAGGCTGCTGGTGTGCCCATCTCCATCTGTCATCCTCTCCCTCTCTCTGTCTCTCTCTCTCTGTCTCTCTCCAAAAAAAAGAAAAATCTAAGAGGGAATGAATCAGTCATACGAAAACCTACTTTTTTTTTCTTTCTTTTTTTTTTTGAGTAGTCTTAGGGTGGCTTTGAACTCAGGTGATCCTCCTACCTCTGCCTCCCGAGTGCTGGGATTAAAGGCGTGCACCACCACGCCCGGCTTATGGAAACCTACTTTTTTGGACAATGGCACATCCAGAAGCCATAGATTGTTAGTAGAAAATTTTCAGTGCCAGGGATGGGATACCTTCCAGTGAGTTGTTGGCCAGGGAGGTTCCTGATGCTCCCAAAACATTATAGACCATTGCCAAGGCTCTTGGTATCCCACCAGGAATAGATGGTAAGACCCTATGGTTGAAGACTCCCCATGCTTGGGCTGCAAGGTCACTGTGAAATCCTGCTGAAGCTGAGCTGAAAACTTCCTCCGTGTATACCCCTTAACAGAAAGCTGGAAAAAGCTATGCTGCATGCAGCTCTGTGGGAGAGAGAAAAGTCATCAGTAGAGATAAACAACAGGGGACACTGCAAGCCTTAAGTTGGGCCAGCCAGGCCAAATGAGCTAACAGGTGAAATAGTGGCATGTCTGTTATGGGGGAACCCAACCACTCTCTAATTGAACTGGAGGAATACATGCCTGATACTGAAAACCTATGATGGGGAAAATCATGAGCCCTAGGCATGTAATGCCTGATGGGGTCTGGCTAAAGGCATACATTATGCTCGCCAAACTTTCCAGTAAGCACTTTTCTTAATGTTCATACCCATATATAAATGCTACTCTCAGACTGGAGAGATTGCTCAGTACTTAAGGCTCTTGCCTTCAAAGCCTAACATCCTGGGTCCACTTCCTCTTACTCATGTAAAGCCAGATGCACAAAATAGCGCATCCGTCAGGAGTTTGTTTGCAGTGGCTGAAAGCCCTAGCACACCCATTCTCTTTCTGTCTCCTCTTACTCTGCTTGCAAATAAATAAATTAATACAATATTTAAAAAGTGCTACTCTCACTTCTGGTTAGAGAAGCTTCTCTTTTCAGATGGTGGTGACCTCTGGAATGATTCACAAGGTGCCATAGTGCTAAGAAGAAGTGACAGAAGAGTGCTCAGCACGGAAATATCTATCATACCTTTAAGGCTCAGGGTCCATGGAAGAGATGGTGGAAAGAATGTAAGAGCCAAAGGAAGGGTAGGGCACCTTACAATGTACTCTTCCAGACACAAAATGGCCTGGATATCCATGACCTGATAGTGCCTAGCACTATCTACACAAGACCATTGTAATAGGAGGAAAAGACGATGACATCAAAATAAAAGAGAGACTGATGGAGAGGGGGAGGGGATATGATGGAGAGTGGAGTTGTGAAGAGGAAAGTGGGGGGAGGGAATCATCATGGTTCATTGTCTATAATTATGGAAGTTGTCAATAATAAAAAATAAAAATTAAAAAAGAGGGCTGGAGAGATGCCTTACTGGTTAAGGCACTTGCCTGCAAAGCCTAAGGACCCAGGTTCAATTCTCCAGGTCCCACGTAAGCCAGATGCACATGGTGCTGCATACATCTGAGTTCGTTTGAAGTGGCTAGAGGCCCTGGTGTACCCATTCTCTCTCTCTCTCACTTTCACTTTCTCTCTCTCTCTGTTTCTAATAATAAATAAATAAATAATAAATAAATAAATAAATAAATAAATAAATAAATAAATAAATAGCCGGGTGTGGTGGCACATGCCTTTAACCCCAGCACTCGGGAGGCAGAGGTAGGAGGATCACCATGAGTTCAAGGCCACCCTGAGACCACATAGTGAGTTCCAGGTCAGCCTGGGCTAGAGCAAAACCCTGCCTTGAAAAACCAAAAAAAAAAAAAAAAAAAAGTGAAAATTATATTCAGATTTCCATCAGTAGGGAGCTGATTAAATAAAGGATGATATGGCCAGTCAGTGAAGAATGTGGGAAATCTTTTTTTAAAATATATTATTTATTTATTTGAGAGAGAAAGGCAGAGAAAGAGAATGGGCACGTTAGGGCCTCCAGACACTGCAAACAAACTCCAGATGCATGTGCCCCCTTGTGCATCTGGCTTACATGGGTCCTGGGGAATCGAACCAAGGTCCTTTGGCAAATGCCTTAACTGCTAAGCCATCTCTCCAGCCCCAGAAATCTTTTTATATTAGTATGCAAAATAATATCTCCAAAAGACATTATTAAATGACAAATCAAGGTTCAGAAGGTATATGTGACCTTTCTTGGTTTTTTGTTTTGTTTTGTTTTTTCGAAGTAGGATCTCATGCTAGCCCAAGCTGACCTGGGATTCACTATGTAGTCTCAGGGTGGCCTTGAACTCATGGTGATCCTCCTACCTCTGCTTCCTGAGTGCTGGGATTAAAGGCATGTGCCACCATGCCTGGCATTTTGTTTGTTTGTTTGTTTAATCAAATTTAATGTTTTTGGAAACAGTCTCTCTTCCTGATGCTCCCAAAACATTATAGACCATTGCCAAGGCTCTTGGTATCCCACCAGGAATAGATGGTAAGACCCTATGGTTGAAGACTCCCCATGCTTGGGCTGCAAGGTCACTGTGAAATCCTGCTGAAGCTGAGCTGAAAACTTCCTCCGTGTATACCCCTTAACAGAAAGCTGGAAAAAGCTATGCTGCATGCAGCTCTGTGGGAGAGAGAAAAGTCATCAGTAGAGATAAACAACAGGGGACACTGCAAGCCTTAAGTTGGGCCAGCCAGGCCAAATGAGCTAACAGGTGAAATAGTGGCATGTCTGTTATGGGGGAACCCAACCACTCTCTAATTGAACTGGAGGGAATACATGCCTGATACTGAAAACCTATGATGGGGAAAATCATGAGCCCTAGGCATGTAATGCCTGATGGGGTCTGGCTAAAGGCATACATTATGCTCGCCAAACTTTCCAGTAAGCACTTTTCTTAATGTTCATACCCATATATAAATGCTACTCTCAGACTGGAGAGATTGCTCAGTAGTTAAGGCACTTGCCTTCAAAGCCTAACTACCTGGGTTCAGTTCCCCATGCTCATGTAAAACCAGATGCACAAAGTGGCACATACCTCAGGAGTTTGTGGTGGCTGAAGGCCCTGGCACACCCATTCTCTTTCTGTCTCTCTCTCTCAATCTGCTTGCAAATAAATAAATTAATACAATATTTAAAAAGTGCTACTCTCACTTCTGGTTAGAGAAGCTTCTCTTTTCAGATGGTGGTGACCTCTGGAATGATTCACAAGGTGCCATAGTGCTAAGAAGAAGTGACAGAAGAGTGCTCAGCACGGAAATATCTATCATACCTTTAAGGCTCAGGGTCCATGGAAGAGATGGTGGAAAGAATGTAAGAGCCAAAGGAAGGGTAGGGCACCTTACAATGTACTCTTCCAGACACAAAATGGCCTGGATATCCATGACCTGATAGTGCCTAGCACTATCTACACAAGACCATTGTAATAGGAGGAAAAGACGATGACATCAAAATAAAAGAGAGACTGATGGAGAGGGGGAGGGGATATGATGGAGAGTGGAGTTGTGAAGAGGAAAGTGGGGGGAGGGAATCATCATGGTTCATTGTCTATAATTATGGAAGTTGTCAATAATAAAAAATAAAAATTAAAAAAGAGGGCTGGAGAGATGCCTTACTGGTTAAGGCACTTGCCTGCAAAGCCTAAGGACCCAGGTTCAATTCTCCAGGTCCCACGTAAGCCAGATGCACATGGTGCTGCATACATCTGGAGTTCGTTTGAAGTGGCTAGAGGCCCTGGTGTACCCATTCTCTCTCTCTCTCACTTTCACTTTCTCTCTCTCTCTGTTTCTAATAATAAATAAATAAATAATAAATAAATAAATAAATAAATAAATAAATAAATAAATAGCCGGGTGTGGTGGCACATGCCTTTAACCCCAGCACTCGGGAGGCAGAGGTAGGAGGATCACCATGAGTTCAAGGCCACCCTGAGACCACATAGTGAGTTCCAGGTCAGCCTGGGCTAGAGCAAAACCCTGCCTTGAAAAACCAAAAAAAAAAAAAAAAAAAAAGTGAAAATTATATTCAGATTTCCATCAGTAGGGAGCTGATTAAATAAAGGATGATATGGCCAGTCAGTGAAGAATGTGGGAAATCTTTTTTTAAAATATATTATTTATTTATTTGAGAGAGAAAGGCAGAGAAAGAGAATGGGCACGTTAGGGCCTCCAGACACTGCAAACAAACTCCAGATGCATGTGCCCCCTTGTGCATCTGGCTTACATGGGTCCTGGGGAATCGAACCAAGGTCCTTTGGCAAATGCCTTAACTGCTAAGCCATCTCTCCAGCCCCAGAAATCTTTTTATATTAGTATGCAAAATAATATCTCCAAAAGACATTATTAAATGACAAATCAAGGTTCAGAAGGTATATGTGACCTTTCTTGGTTTTTTGTTTTGTTTTGTTTTTTCGAGGTAGGATCTCATGCTAGCCCAAGCTGACCTGGGATTCACTATGTAGTCTCAGGGTGGCCTTGAACTCATGGTGATCCTCCTACCTCTGCTTCCTGAGTGCTGGGATTAAAGGCATGTGCCACCATGCCTGGCATTTTGTTTGTTTGTTTGTTTAATCAAATTTAATGTTTTTTGGAAACAGTCTCTCACTCAAGCCCAGGCTGACCTGGAACTCAGTCTGTTACCCCAGACTGGCTCGAAACTCACGAGATCTTCCTCCCAAGTGCTGGGATTAAAAGCATACACCAGGGCTGCAGAGATGGCTTAGCGGTTAAGGCACCTGCCTGCCAAGCCTAAGAATGCCTGTTCAATTCTCCAGGTCCCACATTTAGTCAGACATAAAGTGATGCAAGGGTGCAATGCTGCACTTGCCCACAAGGGGGTGCACGCGTCTGGAATTTGTTCACAGCAGCTGAAAGGCTGCTGGCACACTCATTCTCTGTCTCTCTCTTTTTCTCTCTCTCTCTCAAAAAAAAAAAAAGAAAGAAAGAAAGAAAGAAAAGAAGCATGCACCACCATGCCAGGTTTCATGATCTTTCTTATGGAAAAAAAATGGGGGTAGAATAAGAACATACTTGAAACAAGTGCATTTAACCACTGGGCCATCTCTCCAGCCCCCAAATAACACACTTTAGCAACTAGTAAAAGTGATTATTAATCCCAGTAATCGGGAGGCAGAGATAAGAGGCTCTCCCTGAGATCGCGGCCAGCCTTAGATTACATAGTGAATTCCAGGCCAGCCTGGGCTAGAATGAAATCCTACCTTGAAAAAAAAAACCTAGTCTGGTGTGGTGGTACATGCCTTTAATCCCAACACTTGGGAGGCAAAGATAGGAGGATTTCTGTGAGGCCATCCTGAAACTAGTAAATTCCAGGTCAGCCTGGACTAGAGTGAACCCCTGCTTTGAAAAAACAAACAAAATCTGCCAGGCAAGTTGGTGCTTAACTTTAAATCCATCACTCAGGAGGCTGAGGTAGGAGGATCATCATGAGTTCAAGACCAGCCTGGGACTACAGAATGAGTTCCAGGACAGCCAGGGCTAGAGTGAGACCTTACCCCTTACCTCAAAAAAAAAAAAAAGTGATTATTTACCCTATTAAAATTTAATTAGCAGGAGGTTGGGAGATGGACCAGTGGATAAAACATTTGCTGTACAAGTTTGAGTACCTGAGGTCTGATTCCTAGAATCCACGTAGTAGCACACATATCTGTAATGCCAGCACACTCATGGGAGTTTGAGAAACCCTGCTTCAAATAAAGTGGAAGGCGAAGACCAGCACCTGAAGATGTCCTCTGATCTCCACACGTGTCATGACATGCACATGTTTACACATGTGATGCACACTTAACTAGGGAAGTAGGATCTATATAAATGGCTATAATGAGGAACTGGTGCCAGAGTCAGGCTGTACACACTGTGGGGATGTGGGAAGACTGTGCAGGTTGCTGCTGCTGCTGGTGCAAATGTTGAACACAGCATCAGCCTCCACAGGGACAGCAGTTCGGAAGCAAAGCTGGATGAGGGTGAGAGCAACGACACACTCGACCCAAGGAGGACAACGGGAGCCAGCGTGAGGACCAACCCTGCTGACTTCAGTGCCCTTTGCCAAGAGCCACGTACACTTGATGCCAATTCAGAGGAGCTTACCTTCCGAGCACAGACCCTGTGACTGCGGGCTCATGTTCCTCTTCCAGAACTCATGCAGTTTCTGTGGTGACCCATGTGAATGCAGACTGGAGAAGAGAATTCTGCAAAATGTAGAATGTAGCTCCATTTTCATAAACACACCACAAAACCACAAGAGCTGATGATGGAGCTGAGTAGAAGCTGGATTTGTTGTTGTTGTTTGTATTTTCAAAGGCAGGCTCTCACTGTAGCCCAGGCTGACAGGGAAGTTACTATGTAGTCCTAGACTGGCCTCAAACTCACAGTGATCCTCCTACCCCTACCTCCTGAGTGTTGGGATTAAAGGCATGCACCACCACACCTGGCTATAAAAATATCCGCAGGGCATGGTGGTGCAAGCCTTCAATCCAAGCACTTGGGAAGCAGAGGTAGGAAGACTGCCATGAGACTACAGAGAGAGTTCCAGGTCAACCTGGACTAGAGTGAAACCCTACCTCAAAAAAAAGGGGCTGGGGAAATGGCTTGGCAGTTAAGGTATTTGCCTGCGGAGCCTAAGAATCCCATTTAAGCCAGGACCCCCATGTAAGCCAGATACAAAAGCGGGCCCATGTGTCTGGAGTTTGTTTACAGTGGTTGAAGGCCCAGCACTTGGGAGGCAGAGGTAGGAAGATCACCGTGAGTTTGAGGCCACCCTGAGACTACATAGTGAATTCCAGGTCAGCCTGGACTACAGTGAAACCCTACCTCAAAAAACAAAAACAAACAAACAAACAACAACAACAACAACAACAAAAAAATATATATATATGAAAAAAGCCCGGCGTGTTGGCGCATGCCTTTAATCCCAGCACTAGGGAGGCAGAGGTAGGAGGATCGTTGTGAGTTTGAGGCCACCCTGAGACTACACAGTGAATTCCAGGTCAGTCTGGGCTACAGTGAGACCCTACCTCGACAAACTTAAAAAGAAAAAAAAAAAAACAGACATACAGAAGACCACCTGCTCCTCTCCTCTTCACCTGGTCCTCACATCCATTTTCAAGCCTTTTTTTTTTTTCCTCCAAGGTAGGGTCTCACTCTAGCCCAGGCTGACCTGGAATTCACTATGTAGTCTCAAGACGGTCTTGCAGTGATCCTCTTACCTCTGCCTCCCAAGTGCTGAGATTCAAGTCTTTTACTTGCTTACTGAAGTCACAGCTGCAGCCACAGCTGTTCTCAGCAGAAGGGCATTCAGGTACTATCTGAATGCTAGGGAAGCCTTGCCCTCCCTTGACTTCCCAGAAGAGCCCATGAACATTGGACCTGGACCTTGGACCTTAAAAATCCTGAGTCCCTGTGGGAGTCCCTCTAGCAGCACTATTGGGAGTGATGGAATTTTCAGCTGTGGCCTAGTAGGAGGTCTTCACGTCATTGAAGGCATGATCCCAAAAGGGACAGTCTCACAAGATGGTCTGGATATCCATGACCTCACAGTGCCTGACACTATCTACACAAGACCATCATAATAGGAAGAAAAGATCATGACATCAAAATAAAAGGGAGTTTAATTGAGAGGGGGAGGAGATATGATGGAAAGTGGAATTTCAGAGGGGAAACGGGGGGTGGGGGAGGGAGGGAATTACCATGGGATATTGTCTACAATTATGGAAGTTGTCAAAAACTTTTTTTTTTAAAGGGACAGTCTCAAAACCAAAAGGTGGGGAGACAGTCTCTGGCTGGGCATGGTGGCCCATGCCTTTAATACCAGCACTTGCGAGGCCAAGATGAGGATCACAGTGAGTTCAAGGCCACCCTGAGACTATATAGTGAATTCCAAGTCAGCCTGGACTAGAGCAAGAACCTACCTCAAAAAACAAACAAAAGAACAAAAACAAACAAGGGCCAGTCTCTTCCTATCTTTTGCTCCCTGCCCATGAGACCTTTGCTCCTCCACCACTCACCACGATGGCTGTGTCATACAGGCCCAAGAACAGCAGACCAACCATCTAGGACTAAAACCTCAACAGTTAGCCTGGCATGGTGGCACATGCCTTTAATCCCAGCACTTGGAAGGCAGAGGTAGGAGAACTGCCATGAGTTTGAGGCCACCCTGAGACTACATAGTAAATTCCAGGTCAGCCTTGGTTAGAGCGAAACTCTACCTTGAAAACCCAAAATAAATAAATAAAATAAAACCTCAAAACTGTTTTTTTAAATTTTGTTATTTATTTATTTGAGAGAGAGAGAGAGAGAGAGAGAGAATGAATGTGTATGGGGGTTCCAGGGCCTCTGACGCTGCAAATGAACTCCAGACACATGCCACTTTGTGCATCTGGCCTTGCTTTCTTTTTTTTAAATGTTATTTTATTTTGGTTTTCCAAGGTAAGGTCTCACTCTAGGCCAGGCTGACCTGGAATTCACCATGTAATCTCAGGGTGGCCTGGAACTCACGACCATCTTCCTACCTCTGCCTCCTGAGTGCTGATGTTAAAAGCGTGCACCACCACACCTGGCTAATTTATTTATTTGAGAGACAGAGAGCAAGAATGGGCATGCCAGGACCTTCAGCCACTGCAAACGAACTCCAGACACATGCGCCACCTGTACATCTGGCTTACGTGGGTCCTGAGGAATCAAACCTGGGTCCTTTGGCTTTGCAGGCAAATGCCTTAACCGCTAAGCCATCTCTCCAGCCCTCCCCCGTTTTTTGTGGTGGGGTCTCACATTAGCCCAAACTGAACTGGAATTCACTCTGTAGTCTCAGAGTGGCCTTGAACTCACAGTGATCTTCCTGCCTCTGCTTCCTGAGTGCTGGGATTAAAGGCATTGCAACCATGCCTGGCCAGTCTACCCATTGTCTATCTCTCCTTTGCTATCTCTCTTTGCTTGAAAACAAATTAATTTAAAAAAATAGTTGGGGGCTGGAGAGATGGCTTAGCAGTTAAGCACTTGCCTGTAAGCCTAAGGACCCCGGTTCAAGGCTCGATTCCCCAGTACCCACATAAGCCAGATGCACAAGGTGGCGCATGCATCTGGAGTTCATTTGCAGTAGAGGCACTGGTGTGCCCATTCTCTCTCTCTCTCTCTCTCTCTCTCTCTCTCTCTCTGTCACACTCAAATAAATAAAAATAAACAAAAATTAAAAAAATACTTGGGCATGGTGGCACACCCTTTAATCCCAGCACTTGAGAGGCACAGGTAGGAAGATTGCTATGAGTTTGAGGCCGGCCTGGGACTACAGAGTGAGTTGATTCAGGTCAGCATAGGCTAGAGTGAGACCCTACCTTGAAAACAAACAAACAAAAAAAAGATAAAAAAAAAAATTACTAAACCAGGCGTGGTGGTGCATGCTTTTAATCCCAGCACTTGGGAGGCAGAGGTAGGAGGATCGCCAAGAGTTCAAGGCCACCCTGAGACTACATAGTGAATTCCAGGTCAGCCTGGGCTAGAGTGAGACCCTACTTCGAAACCTCACCCCCCCCCAAAAATAACTAAGCAAATATGAATGCTGGTTCTAAAGCATCCTCTCCACCCATCAGAAGTTCACATTTAACTGGCATCCTGTGCGAGATCTGGGGGCTCACAGCAGAATAAATGCTGTGTTTGCTAGGACCCACAGGCAGTGTGTAAAAATCCCCTCTGCATTCTCCACTCACTTAGCTCTTGTTAAGTTCTTGCTCTTCGGGGTAGAGCTCCCCAATAAGTGACAGCAGGCTGACTTGCTCTCAGGCTGTCTTCTAGAAGGAAGACAGATCCGTGTGAGCAGGAGTGCCAGCTCTTCCCTCTGAGAGGCCTCACCGTGGAACTCCACCTCACTTCCCTCTTCTGTGGGAACTGCCTGGGGTGGATGGGAAGGTGAACTCACCTCCTTAAAGGCAGGGCGTTGACTACACACCTGGGCCACTGCAGTCCTGTGTGTATTAGTCACTGTCCCATCCCAGTGACAAAATACCTGAGATTACAGAAGGGAGCAAGGGTTTCTTGTAGCTCATTTTTGGAGCCACATGTTGGCTCCCTTGCTATAGATCTGAGAAAGCTGCTCACCCCATGGTGCTCAGGTGAAGCAGAAAGAGACAACCAGGAAGGGACCACAGACAATGTACATCCTGCAGATACATTCCCCAGTGACCTACTTCCCCATCATCCTAAAAGCCCATCCGATATGCACTCAATGGATGTTAGCACCCTCATGATTCAGTGTCACCGGTTGGGGACCAAGCCTTCAGACCATGGGCCTGTGGGAGTGGGGAACACACAATATCCAAACCATCACACTCCAGAAGGCAGGAGCTCGAGACCCAGAGCTGCCCCTGGGTACACAAAGCTAAGGGGACTGAGAAACATGGCTGCAGGTTCCTTTTAGGTCTCACATAGGCCATGCTCCCTGGTGATGCCTCACCTGACATCTGCACCTGTCTGCAGCTCTTACTTCAGAGCCACAAGTATTGGAGTTGCTTCTATTCAGCTACTGCCTAGCGGATAAGACATTTACTTGCAAAGCCAAAGGATCCCAGTTTGAATCTTCAGGACCCATGTAAGCCAGATGCACAAGGGGGTGCATGCACACCCATTCTCGCCCTCCCTCTCCTTTTTTCTCTTTGTCAAACACATAAATAAATAAAAATAAATAGATGGAGCTGGGCGTGGTGACATACGCCTTTAATCCCAGCACTCAGGAGGCAGAGATAGGAGGATAACTATGAGTTTGAGGCCACCCTGAGACTACATAGTGAGTTCCAGGTCAGCCTGGACTAGAGTGAAACCCTACCTTGAAAAACCAAAAAAAAAAAAAAAAAAAGACTTTTAAATTAAATTTAAAAATACTAATTTAAAGCCGGATGTGGTGGTACACACCTTTAATCCCAGCCCTTGTGCATCTGGCTTTACGTGGATACTGAGGAATTGAACCTAGATTGGCAGGCTTTGCAAGCAAGTGCAATTAACACTAAGCCATCTCTGCAGCTCTGGCTTCCTCTTCTTATAAAGCCACCATTGCTGGGCATGGTGGCACATGCCTTTACTCCCAGCACTCGGGAGGCAGAGGTAGGAGGATCGCCATGAGTTCAAGGCCACCAAGAGACTACATAGTGAATTCCAGGTCAGCCTGGCCTACAGTGAAACCCTACCTCAAAAAAAAAAAAAAAAAAAAAAAAGCCACCACTGAAAGAATCCCCATTTGGCTTTAAGACTAGTTGATCAGGGGCCGGAGAGATGGCTTAGCAGTTAAGGTGCTTGCCTGCAAAGCCTAGGGACCAAGTTCAATTCCTCAGGACTCACTTAAACCAGATGCCCAAGGTGGTGTATGCATCTGGAATTCTTTTGCAGTGGCTGAAGACCCTGGGGTGCCCATTCTGTCTCTCTCTCTTTCTGCCTCTTTCTCTCTCATACATACATACATACATACATACATACATACATACATACATAAATAAAAGACTAGTTGATCAAGGAAATGCAAGTCTGGTAACAAGTAAACAGGACACTATCTTAACATACTGATATAATTCTGGCGCTAAGAGGAATATGTCTCAGAAGGGATTCCATATAGGTGGCATTCATTCCCAAGGGGTTTGTCACTGTTTAAACACAGCTGGCTAGAGACAGCAAATGTGTTGTGTTGACATGGCATACTCACTAGTCACAAGCTTGGTGGAGATGATGTGTTGCTTTGCTCTGCTCCCCTGTTTATGACAGGAGCTGGTTGTGTGACCACGTCCACATACCAGAAAGGTAGGAAGTGGGTTCCATTGTGGGCAGTTGCTTTCAGCAACAGCCACATGTTGAAGAGAAACAAGAATGACCATGGGTGGGCAACTTTTTTGCTCAGCCACATGAGTCCAGCAGCATAAATGCTAGATGTGTGAAGGGAAGGAGCTAGAATGACTGAGGAGAGGCACTAATGTAGCCCAGGAGGCAGGGTAATCAAGGAGGACTCCCCAGAGGAAGCAACATTCAGGTGACTCAGGAAGGCAAAACTCAGTCTGTCAGCAAAGAAAGAAGGGAGGTCATTTGCCAATGGAGAGACAAGTTTGTGCAGAGGTAAGGAGAGGAGACAGCTTGTCAAAACTCATTCTGGAAACTGCTGATGTATGCACTGCCCAGGAACACAGTCAGAGAGAAGGAAACCGGAGATGGGAACCCAAGCAGAAAGGGCAGGTCACCAGTGGGTCCTTGACTCAGATGTGAGTAGGGGAACTTTGCCAGGTTTCCTGGTATTGACAATTGAGATATAAAATTGAGAACAGACAGCCAGGGCCCCACATAGTCCCTGCGCTTCTTCAACACCCCCAACATGAGCTGAGCTACTGGGAGAAGTAAGAGAGGAGGTGGGAAGGGAGCTTCTGCAAGTCACTGTCCCCCCCCCCTTTTTTTTGGTAGGGTTTCACTCTGGTCCAGACTGACTTGGATTCCCTATGTAGTCTCAGGGTGGCCTCAAACTCACTGTGATCCTCCTACCTCTGCCTCCCGAGTGCTGGGATTAAAGGCATGTGCCACCACACGCTGGTTTTTATTTTATTTTATATTTTTATTACTCACTGTGATGGTTAGATTTAGGTGTCCCCCATAAACTTAGGTGTTCTGAATGCTAGGTTCCCAGCTGATGGAGATTTGGGAATTAATGCCTCCTGGAGGCAGTGTTTTGTTGGGGTGGGATTATGGGTATTATAGCCAGTTTCCCCATGCCAGTGTTTGGCACACTCTCCTGTTGCTGTTGTCCACCTCATGTTAGCCAGGGGGTGATGTCCACCCTCTGCTCATGCCACTGTTTTCCCCTGCCATCATGGAGCTTCCTCTGGAGTCTGTAAGCCAAAATAAACCCTTTTTTTTTCCAAACAAGCTGCTTTTGGTCGAGTGATTTCTGCCAGCAATGCAGACCTGACTGCAACAGTAATAATTGGTACTGAGAGTGGCATTGCTGCTAACCAACTGACTGTGTGACTTTGGCCTTTTGGAGCTGATTTTCAAGAGGACTGTGGAAGGATTTGAAACCTTGGCCTAAGAGTCACCTTGCAGTGCTGTAAGTACAGCTTGATGGGCTATTCTGGTCAGAGTTGAAAGACCTGACTGCAGTAAGAACTATGGACTGTGAGGTTTGGTTTGTGAGGGTGAGAAAGAGCTTTGCTTGGACTGGGCTAGAAGCAGTTTGTGTGAGAGGCTTGCTGTTATGGTAGTGTCCTGAGAACTTATGCAGCATTGCATTGCATAGAAATGGTCTGGTGTGAGCAGAGGATATGGCACAGAAAGAAATGTTTAGGCCAAAACTGCTGCCTGTTCAGCTGCAATTGAGAGATTACAACCTTTGAGATTGGGCCAGCTGACCTGCACTGGGCCAACAGGAAGAATGTAGACTCTTTTGAAGGGGTCTGAGTGCTCAAGGACTGTCCTGTTCTTCACAGTCTGCTTTATTGCTTCCTGGATTAACAAATTGGCATCCTACCTGGTATTGTGGAGTATAAGAAATGCAGGAAAGAGAGGGTCATTGAGTTTGCAACTCGGTCTTGTGTTTTGGAAATGGCCATGGGCAGTGTGAAGCAGGTTTGCTGGATGCTTGCATGGAGACCTAATGGAACCATAAGGATGAACCGTGGGTTGCAGTGGAGAGGCCGGGACTATGAGATGGCTGCTAAGGAGAGCTGCTGGCCCCAATGAAGTTTTCCAGGACTGTGAGTAGCCTAGCTGGAGGGCTGGAATTGGAACTCCAAAGACTTGTTAGTAGTTAGAATTTTCAGAGTTGGAGAGTTGTCACTGGCTAGAGTTGTTGGACTTGAAGCTACAGAGTTTGATGTTTGCCCTGGTTGTTTTAAATCTTGTATTGGCTGAATATTTCTTTGCTATGCCCATCTTTTGCAGTGTGAAGGTTTATTCTGTGCCATTATGGGATTTTGGGGGATTTTTTTTTGGTATTATGGCTCAGTTAAAAGACCTTGGATTATGGGATTTTTGAACATCATTAGGACTGATAAAAAATGTGGGGAGAGCCAGGCATGGTGGTGCATGCCTTTAATCCCAGCACTCAGGAGGCAGAGGTAGGAGGATCACCATGAGTTCGAGGCCACCCTGAGATTACATACTGAATTCCAGGTCAGCCTGGACTACAGTGAAACCCTACCTCAAAACACACACACACACAAAAAAAAAAAAAGTGGGGTGAGCCAGGTGTGGTGGCATACACCTTTAATCCCATTGCCATGAGTTTAAGGCCACCCTGAGACTACATAGTTAATTCCAGGTCATCCCAGGCCAGAGTGAGACCCTACCTTGAAAAAAAAAAGTGGGGACTTTGAAAGTTGGACTGAATGCATTGTATTTTTTAAAGATTTTATTTTTATTTGTTTACTTATTAGAAACACAGCAGAAGAGAGAGAGAGAGAGAGTGTGTGAAAATGGGCATGCCAGGGCCTCTAGCCACTGCAAATGAACTCCAGATGCATCTGCTTCTGGCTTATATGGGTCCTTAGGCTTCACAGGCATGCACCTTAACCGCTAAGCCACTTCTCCAGCCTTATTTTCTATCATGTGTTGTTATCAGTTTATGAGTGCCAGGGGTGGAATGTGGTGGTTTGATTCAGGTATCCCCCATAAATTTAGGTGTTCTGAATGCTAAGTTCCCAGCCAATGGAAATTTGGGAATTAACACCTCCTGGAGGCAGTATTATTGTTGGGGGCGGGCTTATGGGTGTTATAGCCAGTGTCCCCTTGCCAGTGTTTGGCATACTCTCTTGTTCCTGTTGTCTACCTGATGTTGTCCAGAGGGTGATGTCCACCCTCTGCTCATACCATCGTTTTCCCCTGCCATCATGGAGCTTCCCCTCAAGCCTGTAAGCCAAAATAAACCCTTTTACTCCCACAAGCCGCTCTTGGTCGGGTGATTTCTGCCAGCAATGCGAACCTGACTGCAACACTCACCATTGCTAAAATGTAAAGGGATCTAAGAGATTTGTTTTGTTGTTGTTGTTTGGTTTTGCACGTGTGCATGTGGGTACAGGTGTATATAGAAGTCAGGGGTCGACATCAGGTGTCATCCTTAGGAATACTGTCCACCTCCTTCAGACATGGTATCTCATTGTCCTGGGGCTCACCAATGCAGATAGACTAGCTAACTAATGAGTCCTAGAGATCCTCCTGCCCCTGCCTCCTCAGGACTGGGATGACAAACACACACTTAGCATTTACATGGGTACTGGAGATTGGACTCAGGTCCTTCAAATTGTAAGGGAAGCACTTTACTTATTAAGCTGTCTCTCCAACCCCAAGGTTTGCTTTTAAGACATGGGACAGATCACAGCCAGGAAAATGGGTTCCCAGGGGAAACCTGCCAGTAGGTTGCACACAGGCTGGCCCTGACCTCTGTCTCCCTATAGCAGGAAAGGCGAGGGTGGTGGGGAAGAGGAGGCTGTTGGTCTCCTTTGGGAGCTGGACTCTTCTGGGGTTAAAGTGGTGGTCATTGGATTCAAAGCATTGTGTCAATCATCTATACAAAAACACCTCAACATGGGCTGGAGGGATGGCTTAGAGGTTAAGGCGTTTGCCTGCAAAGTGAAAGGACCCAGGTTTGATTCCCCAGGACCCACATTAGCCACATACACAAGGTGGCGCACACATCTGGAGTTCGTTTACAGTGGCTGGAGGCCCTGGCGCACCCATTCTCTCTCTCTCTCTCTCCCCCTCTTTTTTTGTCAAATAAATAAATAAACAAACAAAAACACCTCAACACTTAAAAACCACTATTAGGCATAGTGCTGCCTATTTTTTTCTTCTTTGAGGTAGGGTCTCACTGTAGTCCAGGTTGACCTGGAACTCATTATGGAGTCTCAGGGTGTCCTTGAACTCATGGCAATTCTCCTACCTCCGCCTCCCAAGTGCTGGGATTAAAGGCGTGAGATAACATGTCTGGTGCTGTTTATTTGAAGTCCTATCTCTTAAAAGACTGAGGCATAGCAGGGTATGGTTGTGAATGCCTTTAATCCCAGCACTGGGGAGGCAGAGATTTGGAGGATTGCTATGACCAAGACCAGCCTGAGACTAGTGAATTCCAGGGCAGCCTGGGCTAGAGTGAGATCCTACCCTGAATAAAAAAGACTGAGGCAGAATCATGGGCCACATCGTGAGACTTGTCTTGACAAATAAACATAAACAAATGGTCATTTGTATCTCATGAATTCTGTGAGATAAATGACTTCTGTGGTGGTTTGAGTTGGATGTCCCCCAAAACTCATGTGTTCTGAATGCTTGGTTTCCAGCTGATGACAAATTGGGAGGTGGGGCCTTTCTAGAGGAAGTGTGTTGTCACAGGTGGGCTTTTGGGTATTTTAGCCAGCTCCCCTTTGCTAGAACTTGGCTCACTCTCCTGCTGCTTTTTTTTGTTTTGTTTTGTTTTGTTTTTGAGGTAGGGTTTCACTCTAGCTCAGGCTGACCTGGAATTTACTATGTAGTCTCAGGCTAGCCTCCTTCCTCATGGCGATCCTCCCACCTCTCCTGGGATTAAAAGTGTGTGCCACCACGCCCGGCTTGCTGTTTTCATCTGTTGTGGAAGAGTGATGCCCAGCCTCTGCTCATGCCATGCTTTCCCCTGCTGTTAAGGAGCTTCCCCTCCAGACTGTAAACCGAAATCAATAACTTTCTTCCCCTCAGCTGCTATTGGTTGAGGGTTTTGTGACAGCAACAAGGTGACAACAACTTCTCTGAGCTAAAATACTTGAGTGCCAGGTTCTAGAACTCTTGAAAGCTTGACTGTGACTGAGCCCTCCAAGGACACTCACATGGCTACAGATTGTTGCTAACAGGTTGGTTTCTCTCCCCAGTATAGATACTGACCTTGAGAGAATAATCCAAAATGTCTGATGTAACCAGGCCTCAGAAACCACATACTGTCATTAGGCACACAGGTCAGGTAGCAGAGGAAACTGCAGATTAACATGGATAGCAGGAGGTAAGGAGCCTGGGGCATGCACTACCACAGATGGCTAGGCACCACTTCTTCTTCTTCTCCGTCTTCTTCTTCTTTTGGTTTTTCGAGGCAGGGTTTCACTCTAGCTCCTCAGGGTGACCTCAAACTCACGGACATCCTCCTGCCTCTGCCTCCTGAGTGCTGGGATTAAAGGTGTGTGCTACCATGCCTGGCTTTAGGCCCCACTTCCTAAAGGTGCCTACCACCTCTTTTGTATGTATGGTGCATGTGTGCATGTTTGCATCATGTAAGCATGTGTGAGAGGATGCATGTATGTGTATACATGTTGGGAAGGTCAGAGAGTGTCTTTGTCAATCACTCTTTACTTTATTCAAAGAGGCAGGGTCTCAGCTGGGCGTGGTGGCGCACGCCTTTAATCCCAGCACTCGGGAGGCAGAGGTAGGAGGATCACCGTGAATTCAAGGCCACCCTGAGACTACATAGTTAATTCCAGGTCAGCCTGGGTCAGAGTGAGACCCTACCTCAAAAAAAAAAAAAAAAAAAAAAAAAAAAAAAAAAAAAAAAAAAAAAAAAGAGGCAGGGTCTCATTCTAATCCAGGTTGACCTAGAACTCACTCTATAGCCAGGATGGTCTGGAACTACTACCTGGGCCTGGCTTTTTGTTTTTGTTTTTGTTGTTGTTTTTAAAGGTAGGGTCTCCCTCTAGCCCAGGCTGGCCTGAAATTTACTCTGTAGTCCCAGGCTGGCCTCTAACTCATAGTGATCCTCCTACCTCTGCCTCCGCAGTGCTGGGATTAAAGGTGTGCACTACTACACCCGACCAACCCTAATTTAAAAAAAATATTTATTTTATTTTTTTATTTATTTATGAGAGAGAGAGGCAGATAGACAGAGAGAATGGGTGCATAAAGGCCTCCAGCTGCTGCAAACAACTCCAGAAGGCATGTGCCACCTTGTACCTCTGGCTTACATGGGTCCTGAGGAATTGAACCTGGGTCTTTTGGCTTTGCAAGCAAGCACCTCAATGGCTAAGCCATTTCTCCTGCCCTCAACTCTTATTTTTTTTTTTTTTTTGAGGTAGGGTCTCACTCTAGCTCAGGCTGACCTGGAATTCACTATGTATTCTCAGGGTGGCCTCGAACTCATGGTGATCCTCCTACCTCTACCTCTCAAGTGCTGGGATTAAAGGCATGCACCACCATGCCTGGATTTTTTTCAATTCTGATTTTTGTTGTTTTTGTTTTGTTTTTTGTTTTTCAAGGTAGGGTCTCACTCTGGTCCAGGCTGACCTGGAATTCACTATGTAGTCTCAGGGTGGCCTCAAACTCATGGCAATCCTCCTACCTCTGCCTCCTGAGTGCTGGGATTAAAGGTGTGTGCCACCATGCCCAGCTCAACTCTGATTTTTGATATTATGCCTAGCTGTGTGTTGTCCTTGCACAGCAGCTGGGGAGCCTTCCCCATCTACCATGTCACATGTGGCTCTCGGCCTATTCTCAAGTGAGATACTAGTCATTTCCTCTCATGCTTCATTAGTCAAAGCCTGCCACACCTAACTTTAGCAGGGCCAAGAGGCTGTATCTCACCACTGCCCTTGCCTTGGAGGGAGTTGGACCAGCCCACATGACTCCTTGATGACCCCTCCAATGTATACACCTCTCGCCCTCATGAGTATCTGAGAAGTCTCCGAAGTGCAGGACTCTGGGCAGTATGAAGAGGAGATAGGCACAAAGGTTGCAAACAGCTTGGTCAAGCTTTCAAAATAACTAGTACTACCAATGCTGCCACAGTGACCTTCCATCCCTGAGGTTCTGTGGAGATTAGCTCACAGCAAGAGAGTACTCTAGCTTCCATTCCCAGGGTTCTGTGGAGATCAGCTCACAGTGAGAGAGTACCCCAGCTTCCTTCCCCAGGGTTCTGTGGAGATTAGCTCACAGTGAGAGAGTACCCCAGCTTCCATCCCCAGGGTTCCGTGGAGATTAGCTCACAGTGAGAGAGTACTCCAGCTTCCATCCCCAGGGTTCTGTGGAGATTAGCTCACAGTGAGAGAGTACTCCAGCTTCCTTCCCCAGGGTTCCGTGGAGATTAGCTCACAGTGAGAGAGTACCCCAGCTTCCATCCCCAGGGTTCCGTGGAGATTAGCTCACAGTGAGAGAGTACTCCAGCTTCCATCCCCAGGGTTCCGTGGAGATTAGCTCACAGTGAGAGAGTACCCCAGCTTCCATCCCCAGGGTTCTATGGAGATTAGCTCACAGTGAGAGAGTACTCCAGCTTCCATCCCCAGGGATCTGTGGAGATTAGCTCACAGTGAGAGAGTACCCCAGCTTCCTTCCTCAGGGTTCCGTGGATATTAGCTCACAGTGAGAGAGTACCCCAGCTTCCATCCCCAGGGTTCTATGGAGATTAGCTCACAGTGAGAGAGTACTCCAGCTTCCATCCCCAGGGTTCTGTGGAGATTAGCTCACAGTGAGAGAGTACCCCAGCTTCCATCCCCAGGGTTCTGTGGAGATTAGCTCACAGTGAGAGAGTACCCCAGCTTCCTTCCCCAGGGTTCTGTGGAGATTAGCTCACAGTGAGAGAGTACCCCAGCTTCCTTCCACAGGGTTCCGTGGAGATTAGCTCACAGTGAGAGAGTACTCCAGCTTCCTTCCCCAGGGTTCCGTAGAGATTAGCTCACAGTGAGAGAGTACTCCAGCTTCCATCCCCAGGGTCCTGTGGAGATTAGCTCACAGTGAGAGAGTACTCCAGCTTCCATCCCCAGGGTTCCGTGGAGATTAGCTCACAATGAGAGAGTTCTCCAGCTTCCTTCCCCAGGGTTCCGTGGAGATTAGCTCACAGTGAGAGAGTACTCCAGCTTCCTTCCCCAGGGTTCTGTGGAGATTAGCCCACAGTGAGAGAGTACTCCAGCTTCCTTCCCCAGGGTTCCGTGGAGATTAGCTCACAGTGAGAGAGTACCCCAGCTTCCTTCCCCAGGGTTCTGTGGAGATTAGCTCACAGTGAGAGAGTACCCCAGCTTCTTTCCCCAGGGTTCCGTGGAGATTAGCTCACAGTGAGAGAGTACTCCAGCTTCCTTCACTAGGGTTCTGTGGAGATTAGCTCACAGTGAGAGAGTACCCCAGCTTCCTTCCCCAGGGTTCCGTGGAGATTAGCTCACAGTGAGAGAGTACCCCAGCTTCCTTCCCCAGGGTTCTGTAGAGATTAGCTCACAGTGAGAGAGTACCCCAGCTTCCTTCCACAGGGTTCTGTAGAGATTAGCTCACAGTGAGAGAGTACCCCAGCTTCCTTCCCCAGGGTTCCGTGGAGATTAGCTCACAGTGAGAGAGTACCCCAGCTTCTTTCCCCAGGGTTCTGTAGAGATTAGCTCACAGTGAGAGAGTACCCCAGCTTCCTTCCACAGGGTTCTATGGAGATTAACTCACAGTGAGAGAGTATCCCAGCTTCCTTCCACAGGGTTCCGTGGAGATTAGCTCACAGTGAGAGAGTACCCCAGCTTCCATCCCCAGGGTTCTGTGGAGATTAGCTCACAGTGAGAGAGTACCCCAGCTTCCTTCCACAGGGTTCCGTGGAGATTAGCTCACAGTGAGAGAGTACCCCAGCTTCCTTCCACAGGGTTCCGTGGAGATTAGCTCACAGTGAGAGTATCCCAGCTTCCTTCCCAGGGTTCCGTGGAGATTAGCTCACAGTGAGAGAATACCCCAGCTTCTTTCCCCAGGGTTCCGTGGAGATTAGCTCACAGTGAGAGAGTACCCCAGCTTCTTTCCCCAGGGTTCTGTAGAGATTAGCTCACAGTGAGAGAGTACCCAGCTTCCTTCCACAGGGTTCTATGGAGATTAGCTCACAGTGAGAGAGTATCCCAGCTTCCTTCCACAGGGTTCCGTGGAGATTAGCTCACAGTGAGAGAGTACCCCAGCTTCCTTCCCCAGGGTTCCGTGGAGATTAGCTCACAGTGAGAGAATACCCCAGCTTCTTTCCCCAGGGTTCCGTGGAGATTAGCTCACAGTGAGAGAGTACCCCAGCTTCTTTCCCCAGGGTTCCGTGGAGATTAGCTCACACTGAGAGAGTACCCCAGCTTCTTTCCCCAGGGTTCTGTAGAGATTAGCTCACAGTGAGAGAGTACCCCAGCTTCCTTCCACAGGGTTCTATGGAGATTAGCTCACAGTGAGAGAGTACCCCAGCTTCCTTCCACAGGGTTCCGTGGAGATTAGCTCACAGTGAGAGAGTACCCCAGCTTCCTTCCCCAGGGTTCCGTGGAGATTAGCTCACAGTGAGAGAATACCCCAGCTTCTTTCCCCAGGGTTCCGTGGAGATTAGCTCACACTGAGAGAGTACCCCAGCTTCTTTCCCCAGGGTTCCGTGGAGATTAGCCCACAGTGAGAGAGTACCCCAGCTTCCATCTCCAGGTTTCCACGGAGATCAGCTCACAGTGAGAGAGTACCCCAGCTTCCTTTCCCAGCGTTCCTTGTAGATTAGCTCACAGTGAGAAAGTACTCCAGCTTCCTTCCCCAGGGTTCTGTGGAGAATAGCTCACAGTGAGGGAGTACCCCAGCTTCCATCCCCAGGGCTCCATGGAGATTAGCTCCCAACAAGAGAATACCCCAGTTTTGCTGGATGTGGTGGCACATGCCTTTAATCCCAGCACTCAGGAAGTAGAGGTAGGAGGATCACTGTGAGTTCAAGGCCAGCCTTTGACTACAGGTCAGCATGGGCTACAGTGAGACCCTACCTTGAAAAAAAAAAAGAGTACCCAAGTGTTGCAGTCAGGTTCACATTGCTGGTAAAAAAACACCCTAACAGCCGGGCATGGTGGCGCACGCCTTTAATCCCAGCACTCGGGAGGCAGAGGTAGGAGGATCGCCGTGAGTTCGAGGCCACCCTGAGACTACATAGTTAATTCCAGGTCAGCCTGGACCAGAGTGAGACCCTACCTCGAAAAACCAAAAAAAAAAAAAAAAAAAAAAAAAAAAACCCTAACAAGAGCTTTTGGGAAAAAAGGGTTTATTTTGGCTTAGAGACTCGAGGGGACACTCCACAATGGCAGGGAAAATGATGGCATGAGCAGAGGGTGAACATCACCTCTGGCCCAACATAAGGTAGATAATAGCAACAGGAGAGTGTGCTAAACACTAGCACAGGGAAGCTGACTATAAGCCCTCCCCTAATGATACACTGCCTCCTGGAAGTGTTAATTCCCAAATCTCTATCAGCTGGGAACCTAGCATTCAGAACACCTAATTTATTGGGGACACCTGAATCAAACCACCATATTCTGTCCCTGGCCCCCATAAACTGATAACAATACATGAAATAAAATGCAATGCATTTTACTTTAAAAGTCCCCATAGTTTTATGAATCTTAATGATGTTCAAACATTACCGTAATCCAAGGTTTTTTTTTTTTTTTTTTGGTTTTGCGAGGTAGGGTCTCACTCTGGTCCAGGCTGACCTGGAATTAACTATGTAGTCTCAGGGTGGCCTCGAACTCTCGGCGATCCTCCTACCTCTGCCTCCCGAGTGCTGGGATTAAAGGCGTGCGCCACCACGCCTGGCTAATCCAAGGTTTTTTAAGTGAGACATAATACCAAAAAAATACCCCCCAAACCCATAATAGCATAGAATAAACATTCACACTGCAAAAGTTTGCATTGGGCATAGCAAAAAAAAAAAAAAAAGCAACCAATATAAGATTTAAAACAATCAGGCCAAACATCAAACTCTATAGCTCCAAGACCAACAACTCTAGCCAGTGACGTCTCTGGAGTTCGAATTCCGCCCCTCCAGCTAAGCTACTCACAGTTCTGGAAAACTTCATCCAGGGCTGGCAGCTTTCCTTAGCAGCCATCTCATGGTCCCAGCATCTCCATTGGGTCTCCACTGCAATCCACGGTTCGTTCTCATGGCTCATTGGGTCTCTATGCTGCAATCCAGCAAACCTGCTTCACACTGCCCATGGCCATTTCCAAAACACAAGACCGTGTTGCAAACTCAATAACCCTCTCTTTCCTACATTTCTTATACTTCACAATACCAGGTAGGATACCAATTTGTTAATCCAGGAGGGAATAAAGCAGACTTTGAAGAATAGGACACTTCTTCAGCATTCAGACCCCTTCAAAAGACTGCATATCAGGTTGGAGAGATGACTTAGTAGTTAAAGCATTTGCCTGCAAAGCAGTTTGATTCTCCAGGACCCACATAAGCCAGATACACTGCACAAGGGGGCACATGCATCTGGAGTTCATTTGCAGTGGCTGGAGGCCCTGGTGTGCCCATTCTCTGTCTCCCTCTCTCCCTCTCTTTCCCTCATTCTCTCTTAAATAAATAAATAAATAAATAAATAAATAAATAAATAAAATATATTTAAAAAAAAAAGACTGTACATCTTTCTGTTGTCCCAATGGAGGTCAGCTGGCTCAATCTCAATGCCTGTAATCTCTCAATTGCAGCTGAATAGCAGCAGTTTTGGCCTAAACATTTCTTTCTGTGCCATAACCCCCTGCTCACATTTTTACACAATGCAACCCTGCACAAATTCTCAGGACATGACCATAACAGCAAGCCTCTCACACAAACTGTTTCTAGCCCAGTCCAAGCAAAGCTCTTTCTCACTCTCATAAGCCAAACCTCACAGTCCATAGTTCTTACTGCATTCAGGTCTTTCAACTCTGACCAGAATAGTCCATCAAGCTGTACTTACAGCACTGCAAAGCATCTCTTAGGCCAAGGTTTCAAATCCTTCCACATTCATCTTGAAAATCAGCTCCAAAAGGCCAAAATCACACATCAGGTGTCTAGCAGCAATACCACTCCAGGTACCACTTTACTGTTGTAGTCAGGTTCGCATTGCTGGTAGAAATCACCCAACAAAGAGCAGCTTTTGGGGGAAAAAAGGGTTTATTTTGGCTTACAGACTCGAGGGGACACTCCACGATGGCAGGGAAAATGGTG
Source organism: Orientallactaga sibirica (assembly GCA_036365145.1). Taxonomy (NCBI): domain Eukaryota; kingdom Metazoa; phylum Chordata; class Mammalia; order Rodentia; family Dipodidae; genus Orientallactaga; species Orientallactaga sibirica. Next base: position 5,878,889 of record JAEOAD010000029.1, on the reverse strand, counting down.
GCATGAGCAGAGGGTGGACATCACCCCCTGGCCGATATAAGGTAGACAATAACAGGAGAGTGTGCCAAACTTTAGCAAGGGGGAGATGGCTATAACACCTATAAGCCCGCCCCCAACAATACCACTGCCTCCTGGCGGTGCTAATTCCTAAATCTCCATCAGCTCGGAATTTAGCATTCAGAACACTTAAGTTTATGGAGGACACCTGAATCAAACCACCACACCAAGGTTCCGTTTCCAGGGTTCCGTGGATATTAGCTTACAGTGAGAGAGTATCCCAGCTTCCTTCCCTGGGGCTCCATGGAGATTAGCTCAGGATTGGGACAGGGGACTTTATTATCACACCTAACTTAGGGCTCCAGGTGGTCAGGTAGGAATATTATTGCCATGGACTTTAACCATTGGCAGCTTGGCACTGGGCAGCTATTGTAATACTAGGCTTCACTGAGCAGCAGCAGACAGCACCTGCTAATGTAATAGCTCCTGTGCAGGCATCAGGTATGGGACCACTGAGGTCCCACACTGGTGAGGGTTATAGTTCAGGGTGCTTAGGTGTCAGGGCTATTGGCCATTAAGGTTTGACAGCACCCTGGAGCTTTCCAGTGACCAGGTGCTATGTTCTGCTCTGCCACCCCTGAGGTTTCCCTGTTCTTTCTGCCCCCAGCTGCTCTCTGGAGCTCTTTCTTGGGCCTTTTGCTGCTGCTACTGCTGCTGATGATGATACTATGGGCAATGCCATTTTCACTACTACCACTCTTCAACTGCTGTCATTGCCTCTTTAATACCAGGATCTAGAATCACCTAGCTTGCCTGCTTGCTTTATTTATTTATTTATTTATTTATTTATTTATTTATTTATTTATTTTTGTGGGGCTTTTTCAAGATAGGATCTCACTCTAGCCCAGGATGACCTAGAACTCACTTGGTAGTCCTAGGCTGGCCTCGAACTCACAGTGATCCTCCTACCTCTGCCTCCAGGGTGCTGGGATTAAAGACGTGCACCAACATGCCTTGTTTAGGGTTAAGTTTTTACAAAAAAATGTGCCACCACACCCGGCTATTTATTTATTAGGCAGAGAGAGAGAGAGAGAGAGAAATGGGTGTACTAGGGCCTAGCCACTACAAATGAACTCCAGATGCATGCACCACCATCTGGCTTATGTGGGTTCTGTGGCGTCAAATGTGGGTCCCTAGGCTTCGTAGGCAAGCACCTTAACCGCTAAGGCATCTCTCCAGCTCTTCCTGAGGTATTTTGTCACAGTGACACAAACTAACATTTTCTAAATTGAATTGCTAACTTTGATTATGATAACTAATTTAAAAATATATTTATTTATTTAGGTGGGTGTTTTTTTGAAGTAGGGTCTCACTTTAGCCCAGGCTGACGTGGAATTCACTACGTAGTCTCAGACTGGCCTGGAACTCATGGTTATCTTCTGTGATTAAAGGCGTGAACCACAACGACACCTAGCTCTCTCTCTCTCTCTTTTTTTTTTGTTTTTGTTTTTGTTTTTCGAGGTAGGGTCTCACTCTGGCTCAGGCTGACCTGGAATTCACTATGTAGTCTCAGGGTGGCCTCGAACTCTCGGCGATCCTCCTACCTCTGCCTCCTGAGTGCTGGGATTGAAGGCGTGTGCCACCACGCCTGGCTTTTTTTTAGATCTTATTTATTTATTAGAGATAGAGAGATGGAGAGGGAGAATGAGCACGCAAGGGCCTCTAGCCACTGCAAATGAAGATGTATGCACCCCATTGTGTATCTGGCTTACATGAGACCTGGAGAATCGAACTGGGATCCTTAGGCTCCACAGGCAAACACCTTAAGTGCTAAGCCATCTCTCCAGCCACTCCCCCCCTTTTTTTTTTTTTTTGGTTTTTCGAGGTAGGGTCTCACTCTGGCCCAGGCTGACCTGGAATTCACTATGTAGTCTCAGGGTGGCCTCGAACTCTCGGCAACCCTCCTACCTCTGCCTCCCGAGTGCTGGGATTAAAGGCGTGTGCCACCACGCCCGGCTTATGTGAATATCTTTTATAACAAACCAGTAGATGTCAGTAAACATTTCCCTGGGTTTTGTGAGTTTTCCTCTGAGAGTTGATCACTTGAGTTATTCTATTGAGGTTTCTGATAGGATATAGTTATTGCAACCTCTTCTATTGAGGTTTCTGGTAGGATATAGATATTGCAACCTCTTCTATTGAGGTTTCTGATAGGATATAGATATTACAACCAATTGAATTAGAATGGTGGTTGAAAAGTGTAAATCTAAGCATGTCACTGCTCAGAGGGCTTTAGAGGCATCTCAGCTTTTAAGCTTCGCTTCCTGCTTCTAGCCTTCCCTTCCCCTGCCCCAGCCACCAAGTTCCACTCTGTCTAGCCACACTTCTCTGATTTCACTCAGTTCTAGGCACCTGGCCATCACATGCTGTTCCTCAAACATGCCAGACACATTCCATGGCGGGATGAGTACTCGCTGTTCTTCCTGAACGGAGCTTCTCTTCAGAGTCTTGGTGACCTCACCATCCCTGTGAGGATGAGGTCCTTAAGTGCCATGTTACCTCTGTCCCCTCATCCTGCTTGTTGTCTTCTTAGCATTTATCAGCAACTGACATACTGCTAGTCACTGTGTCATCCCAGGAGAATGTAAACTCTAGGAAGGTGCTGGGTTTTGAAAGTAGCCCCCCCCCCAACCACCAAAGTCAATATGCAATGCAATTGTGTGGGAGGTGGGGTTAAAGAAGACACTATGTCCCATTCGTGAAAAGAATGACTCCAGGTACAGTGGAGTGGATTAGTTACTGAGTGGACTTGTCATAGAAGAAGTTTGGGCCCTCTCTTGTCTTTCTGCCACTTGCAGTGAGGTGACACAGCATGAAGGTGTTTGCCAGATGTGCACCAGGCTCCTGGACATCTCAGCCTCCACAGCCATGAGCCAAATAAGTAACTGTTGTTTATAAAGTATTTACAAAAAACTCAAAAAACTAAATAATAAGAAATCTAACAACCCTAGGCCAGGCGTAGTGGCACATGTCTTTAATTCCAGCACTCGGGAGGCGAAGGTAGGAGCATTGCCATGAGTTTGATGCCACCCTGAGATAGGTCAGCCTGGGCTAGAATGAGACCTTACCTCAAAAAAAAAAAAAAAAAAAAACTAAAAAAAGAAAGAAAAAAAGAAAAAAAGAAAGAAAAGATGAGCCGGGCGTGGTGGCTCACGCCTTTAATCCCAGCACTCGGGAGGCAGAGGTAGGAGGATCGCAGTGAGTTCGAGGCCACTCTGAGACTACATAGTGAATTCCAGGTCAGCCTGAGCTAGAGTGAGACCCTACCTCAAAAAACCAAAAAAAGAAAAAAGAAAAGAAAAGAAAAAACCCAAAATCTAACAACCCAATTTTAAAAATGGGCTAGGAAGCTGGGCATGGTGGTTCACACCTTTAATCCCAGCATTCGTGAGGCAGAGGTAGGTGGATCACCATGAGTTCAAGGCCACTCTGAGAATTCATAGTGAATTCTAGGTCAGCCTGAGCTAGAGTGAGACACTACCTCAAAAAAACAAGCCAGGCATGGTGGCGCATGCCTTTAATCCCAGCACTCAGGAGGCAGAGATAGGAGGATCGCCATGAGTTCAAAGCCACCTTGAGAATACAGAGTGAATTCCGGGTTAGCCTGGGCTAGAGTGAAACCCTACCTTGAAAAACAAAAAAACAAAAAACAAAAAAAAAAAAAAAGGGCTAGGAGCTGGAGAGATGGCTTACAGGTTAAGGCACATGCCTACGAAGCCTAAAGACCCTGGTTCATTTCTCCAGGTCCCACATAAGCCAGATGCACATAGTAGCGCATGCGTCTGGAGTTCGTTTGCAGTGGCTAGAGGTGCTGGTGCACCCATTCTCACTCTCTCTCCCTCTGTCTGTCTCTAATGGCACTTGCTTGCAAAACCTGACTGCCTGGGTTTGATTCCCCAGTACCCATATAAAGCCAGATGTGCAAAGTCATGCATGTGTCTGGAGTATAGTGACAGGAGGCCTTGGCGTCCCCATTCTAACTCTCTTTCACTCTATCTGAAATAAATAAATGTGCCAGGCATGGTGGTACACACCTTTAATCCCAGCACTTGGGAGCCATTGATAGGAGGATGGCTGTGAGTTCAAGGCTAGCCTGGGACTACAGAGTGAGTTCCAGGTTAGTCTTGGCAAGAGTTAAAACTCAATTTTAACAAAATAAATAATAAAATAAGGCTATATCCAGGCATGGTGGCATATGACTTTAATCCCAGCACTTGGGAGGCAGAAGTAGGAGAATTGTCATGAGTTTGAGGTCAGCCTGAGAGTACATAGTGCATTGCAGGTTAGCCTGGGCTAGAGTGAGACCCTACTTTGAAAACTTAAAAAAAAGGCTATAAATAATAATGTATTAGCCATGTAGCAGGATACAAAATACACAGAAATCAGTAGCCTTCCTATATGCTAACAACAAACACACAGAGGATGAAATCAGAGAATCACTTCCATTCACAGTTGCATCAAAAAAAATAAAGTACCTTGGGACCTTGGGATAAACCTAACCAAGGAAGTGAAGGATCTCTACAATGAGAACTCTAAAACACTCAAGCAAGAAATTGCAGAAGACACTAGGAATTGGAAAAACATCCCCTGTTCTTGGATTGGAAGAATCAATATTGTGAAAATGGCAATCCTACCAAAAGCAATCTACATATTTAATGCAATCCTCATCAAAATTCCAATGGCATTCTTCATGGAAATAGAAAAAAATAATTCAAAAATTCATTTGGAAGCACAAAAAACCTCGATATCTAAAACAATTTTTTTTTTTTTTTGGTTTTGCAAGGTAGGGTCTCACTCTGGTCCAGGCTGACCTGGAATTAACTATGTAGTCTCAGGGTGGCCTCGAACTCTCGGCGATCCTCCTACCTCTGCCTCCCAAGTGCTGGGATTAAAGGCGTGAGCCACCACACCCGGCTCTAAAACAATTTTGAGCAACAAAAATAAGACTGGTGGTATCACCATACCTGACTTTAACCTATACTACAGAGCCATAGTAACAAAAACAGCATGGTACTGGCACAAAAACAGACATGTAGATCAATGGAACAGAATAGAGGACCCTGATATAAGTCTGGGTAGCTATAGCCATCTGATCTTTGACAAAAATACCAGTAATACTCATTGGAGAAAAGACAGCCTCTTCAGCAAATGGTGCTGGGAAAACTGGATATGTATCTGTAGAAGGATGAAAATAGATCCTTATCTCTCTCCATGCACAAGAATCAAGTCCAAATGGATCAAAGACCTTAATATCAGACCTGAAACTCTGAAACTGCTAGAAACATATTGGTCTTGGCAAAATCTTTCTGAATATAACCCCAATCACTCAGGAAATAAAACCACAGATCTATGGCTTGGACCTCATGAAATTACAAAGCTTTTGTACAGTTAAGGACACTGTGAATAGAGCAAAGAGGCAACCTACAGAATGGGAGAAAAATCTTTGCCAGCTATACATCTGACATAGAGTTAATATCTAGGATATACAAAGAACTAAAAAAATTAAATAATAAGAAATCAAATAACCCAATTAAAAAATGGGCTATGGAACCAAATAGAGAGTTCTCAGAAGAAGAAATACAGATATAACATCTAAAAAAAATGTTCTACATCCCTAGTCATCAGGGAAATGCAGATTAAAACTACATTGAGATTCCATCTCACTCCTGTCAGATTGGCTACCATCATGAAAACAAATGACTATAAATGCTGGCGAGGATGCAGAAAAAGAGGAACCCTTCTACACTTTTGTTGGGAATGCAATCTGGTACAGCCATTGTGGAAATCAGTGTGGAGGTTCCTGAGACAGCTAAATATAGATCTACCATATGACCCAGCTATACCATAACTCCTAGGCATATATCCTAAGGACTCGTCTGACTACCTTAGAGATACTTGCTCGACCATGTTTTATTGCCGTTCTATTCACAATAGCTAGGAAATGGAACCAGCCTAGATGTCTCTCAACTGATGAGTGGATAATGAAGATGTGGCGCATTTACACAATGGAGTTCTACTCAGCGGTAAATCAAAATGAAGTTATGAAATTTGCTGGAAAATGGATGGATCTGGAAAGGATTATACTTAGTGAGGTAACCCAAGCCCAGAAAGCCAAATATCACATGTTCTCTTTCATATGTGTATCTAGCTACAAATGACTGGACTTCTATGTGAGTAAAAATAAAACTCAGTAGGAGAAGCCAGTAAGCTAGAAAGAGGATATAAAGGGAATAGAAAGGGAGGGAGGGGGGACTTAATAGGAGAGTATTGTATATATGTAAGAAGAAGGACAGATTAATAGCGGTGAAAAGGCCTAAGTAAGGTCAGGGGAAGAGATTGAGTAAAGCAAAGGTGGAGGGAGGGCTAATCAAAATCTAACAGCATATAAATAAGTTATATGGAAACCTACTTTTCTGGACAATGGAGCACTCAGAAGCCATAGATTGTTAGTAGAAAATTTTCAGTGCCAGGGATGGGATACCTTCCAGTCAGTTATTGGCCAGGGGGATCCCTGATACCCCCAAAACAACACAGGCCATTGCTGAGGCCCTTGGTTTCCCACCAGGAATAGATGGTAAGACCCTATTGCTGAAGACTCCACATACTTGGGCAGCAAGGTCACTGAGAAATCCTGGTGGAGATGAGCTGAAAGCCTCCTCCATGTGGACCAGCTGACAGAAAGTTGGAAAAAACTACACTGCATGCAGTTCAATGGGAGAGAGAAAACACCAGTAGAGGTACTCAACAGTGAACACTGCAAGCTTTAAATTTGGCCAGCCAGGCCAAATGAGCCAACAGGTGCAATAGTGGCATGTCTGTTATGGGTGAAACCAATGCTCTCTAATTGGACTGGAGACCTGCTCCATGGGAGGGAACACATCCCTGATACTGAAAACCTACGACAGGGGTAGTCATGAGCCCTAGGGGAGTAACATCTGCTGGTGTCTGGCTAAATGTATATATTATGCTGTATCAGACAGCTTCAGGTTCGCTGAGATGAACTTCCAGACGAGGCACAGTTATGGAGGAAGGGATATTATTTATTGAAGCTTACAGATCCAGGGGAAGTTCCATAAGGGCAGAAGAAGTGGCCTGCTCTCCACAGGACCAGGCAAGAGAGAGCAAAGCCCACCAGCCACCACAGCACACAGAGCAAAACTACAGCCAAAAGGTCACACAGCACACTTCAGGAACTCCTGCTAGGCACATTTGCATATCTTTACAATGGAATCTCAAACCATCACCACACCTTAAAACCGGCCCCCAGTGACATTGCCTCTAGCAAGGTGATTGCAGATGCAAACTATAAACTAATAAAATACTGAATATATTGGGGGACATATATTCAAACTACCACATATGCTCACCAAACTGCCCAGTAAGCACTTCTCTTAATGTCCCCACCCATATATTAATGCTACTCTCACTTTTGGTGAGAGAAGCTTCTCTTTTCAGATGGTGGCAACCTTGGGATGACTCAGAAGGCACCATGGTGCTGAGAAGAAGGGACAGAGGAGTGCTCAGCACTGAAACATCTTAAACACACCTTCCAAGACTCAGGGTCCATTGTCGAAGAGGGGGCGGAAAGAATGTAAGAGCCAAAGGAAGAGTAGGACTCCTTACAACATGTTCCTCCAGATACAAAATGGCCTGGATATCCATGACCTCACAGTGCCTAACACTACCTACACAAGACCATCCTAATAGGAGGAAAAGATCATGACATCAAAGTGAAAAGAGAGACTGATTGGGGGCGGGGATATGATGGAGAGTGGAGTTTCATAGGGGAAAGTGGAGGGAGGGAGGGAGGGAGGGAAGTACCAGGGGAAATTGTCTACAATTAAAGAAGTTGTCAATAAAAAATTTTTTTAAAAAATAACAACAACGTATTAAAAGAAAAAAAGTGTCCCATGGAAGCACATAAGGGTCTACCCAGAAGCCATAGATTATTAGAAATATTTTAGTGCCAGGGGTGGGATACCTTCGAGTGAATTGTTGAGCAGAGAGGCTCCTGATGCCCTCAATACATTATAAGCCATTGCCAAGGCTCTAGGTTGCCCACCAGAACTAGATGGTAAGAGCCTATTGCTGAAGACTTCACATACTTATGTTACAGGAAACTGAAGCTCACAGAAACAGCACTAGAGACTGAGTGGAGAATCAGGATGAAATTTTATTTTCACTCCAGTGTAGGCCTAGAGAAATCTCTTCCAAAGCCTGGACCCTGATTATATATATATACATTTTACTTATTTATTTGAGAGAAAGAGGAAAGAGGCAGAGAGAAAAGAGAGAATTGGCATGCCAGGGCCTCTGGCCATTGCAAACAAACTCCAGATGCATTTGCCCCCTTGTGCATCTGGCTCATGTGGGTCCTGGAGAATTGAACTGTGATCCTTTGGCTTTGCAGGCAAACACCTGAACCGCTAAGCCATCTTTCCAGCCCTGGACCCTGATTTTTGATGGTTCAGAGCTTATATACCTCATCTTGGACCACTGTCATTATTGTTAGGTCTCAGAGCCCAGAGCCCCAGACTAGTGCCAGAGACCTTGAGTATGAGATAGGCAAGTTTTACAGAAACAGGAAAATGGTTAGTTAGCAGACAGATGCTTGCAGCTATGCTATGGAGATCAAAACAAAACAAGATGATTTATAGTACAGGATAGGAGCTACAATGCAGATCATGGCCCACATATAAAAAAATTAGTGTTGTTTTTTGTATGTAAGTATAGAAATTGTCAATAAAAAATTTTTAAAAAACTAGTGTTGGACATAACTAGCACAAAACACTATACAGGACAGGACATAACTTTGGGGTAGGGGCTTCTAAATCTGTACTTCACTTTCCATATCACTTGGGCTGCAGGTCGCTGAGAAATCAAGTTCAAGCTGAGCTCAAAACCTCCATCCTGTTGACTAGCTGTCAGTATGCTGGAAAGAGCTATGTCGCCTTTTGAGAGAGAAGTCACCAATGGTGTTAACCAGTAGTGGACCCTGCAAACCTTATGACTGGCCAGCCAGGCCAAATATACCAGCTGGTGCAATGGTGGCATGTATATTATGGGGGAAACCAGTTGCTCTCTGATTGGACTGGAGGCCCATTCTATGGGAGGGAATATATGCCTGGTACTGAAAACCTAGTAAAAAGTCTATGGCTGGGGTTGTCATAAGGCCTAGGTGAGTAATGACTACTGTTGTCTGGCTAAATGGATGTGTGTGTGTGTGTGTGTGTGTGTGTGTGTATTGGTTTTTTTTTTTTTTTTGGTTTTGCGAGGTAGGGTCTCACTCTGGTCCAGGCTGACCTGGAATTAACTATGTAGTCTCAGGGTGGCCTCGAACTCTCGGCAATCCTCCTACCTCTGCCTCCTGAGTGCTGGGATTAAAGGCGTGCGCCACCACGCCCGGCTGTGTATTGGTTTTTTGAGGTAGGGTCTCACTCTAGCCCAGGCTGACCTGGAATTCACTATGTAGTCTCAGGGTGGCCTCGAACTCACAGCAATGCTCCTACCTCTGCCTCCTGAGTGCTGGGATTAAAGGCGTGCACCAACACACCGGGCCAAAATGGATATATTATGATCATCAAACTGCCCTCTAAACATAAACTCAAATGTCACTCTCACTTTTGGTTAGAGAAACTTCTCTTTTCAGATGACAGTGAACACTGGAGTGACTCAAAACTCATCATAGTGCTGAGAAGTGACATGCTGGGTTCCGCTCTAAGTGAGACATCTCTACTACACCCTCCAAGGCTCAGAGTCTATTGCAGTCAGCTTCGTGTTGCTGGGATGAACATCCAAACCACAGAGTTTATGGAAGGAAGAGATGTATTTCAAGCTCACAGATCAAGGGGGGAAATTTCATCAGTGGAGAAAGAAGCTACTTTCATACATCCAAGCAGAGAGAAAAACTGTGGCAAGCAAACACCAAAAGCAACAGGCACAAATGGGCAGCAAGTAGCAGAGAACCCTGCCAGGGCTCAGACTGCTCTGTATACCTTTTGGTTAGAATTCAGATCTGCCCACAGTGACACTTCCTCCAACCAGGTGGCTGGAGACAAGATTTAATAAAACACCTGACTGCACTCAGGAGGCTGAGGTAGGAGGATTGCTGTGAGTTTGAGGCCAGCCTGAGACTACATAGTGAATTTCAGGTCAGCCTGAGCTAGAGCAAGACCCTACCTCGGAAAAAACAACAACAACAACAAAAACCCTGAAGCAGGGTGTGGTAGTTCACGCCTTTAATCCCAGCACTTGGGAGGCAAAGGTAGGAGGATCACCATGAGTTCAAGGCCACCCTGAGACTACACAGTGAATTCCAGGTCAACCTAAGCTAGAGTGAGACCCTACCTTGAAAAGCACACACAAAAAAAAGCCCTGAGACTATGAGGGACGACATACATTCAAGCTACCCCAGGATTCATTGCCAAAGAGGTGGCACAAAGAATGAAAGAGCCAAAGGAAGAGTAGTGTTTGTTATAATGCAATCTTCCAGACACAAAATGACCTTGATATTCATGATTTATGGTGCCTAACCCTACCTACACAAGACCTTCATCACAGAAGGAAAAAAAAATGATGACATTACAATAGAAGAGAGACTTATTGGAAAAAAGAAGGATTCAATTGAGGGTGGATTTGGGAGTGGGAAACATGAGGGTGGTGGGAGGGAATTACCATGGGTTATTGGCTATACTTACGAAAGTTGTCAATAAAAAGTTTTAAGGAATCCACTCTTCTAGACACAAAATGATCTGGATGTCCATGACCTCACAGTGCCTGGTACTAGTTACACAAGACCAGTATAATAGGAGGAAAAGATGATGACATTTAAATAAAAGGTACTGATTGAGAAGAGGATATGATGGAGAGTAGAGGTGTGATGAGGAAAGTAAGGGAGAGGGAATTATCATAGTTTATTGTCTATAATTATGGAAGCTGTCAATAATAAAACAAAAATAAAGGGCTGGAGAGATGACTTAGTGGTTAAGGTACTTGCCTGCAAAGCCAAATGAACCAGGTTTGATTTCCCAGGACCCACATAAGCCAGATGCACAAGGTGGCACATGCATCTGAAGTTTGCAGTGGCTGGAGGTCCTGACACACCCATTCTCTCTCTCAGATAAAAATAGCCAGTGTGGTGGCACATGTCTTTAATCTCAGCACTTGGGAGGCAGAGGTAGGAGGATCACCATGAGTTTGAGGCCACCCTGAGACTACATAGTGAATTCCAGGTCAGCCTGGATTAAAGTGAAACCCTACCAAAAAAAAAAAAAAAAAGATTCAAAAAATAAATAAAAATAAATTTTGTTTTGTTTTATTGAGGTAGGGTCTCACTCTAGCCCAGGCTGACCTGGAATTCACTATGTAGTCCCAGGGTGGCTTCGAACTTACAGCAATCCTCCTACCATTGTCTACTGAGTGCTGGGATTAAAGATGTGCACCACCACGCCTGGCAAAAATAAAAATAATAAAATAATAATAAATAATATATAGTAAATAATAAGAATAAAAATAAGTTTTAACGAGCTGGGTGTGGCAGTGCATGGTTTTAATCCCAGCACTTGGGAGGCAAAGGTAGGAGGATCACTGTGAGTTTGAGGGACTACAGAGTGGGTTCCCGGTCAGCTTGGGCTACAGTGAGACTCTACCTCAATTAAAAAAAAAAAAAAAAAAGTGTTTTTTTTTGTTTTGTTTTGTTTTTTTTGTTTTTCTGTTTTTCAAGGTAGGGTCTCATTCTAGCCCAGGCCCACCTGGAATTCACTATGTAGTCTCAGGGTGGCCTTGAACCCATGACAATCCTCCTACCTCTGCCTCCCAAATACTGGGATTAAAGGTATGCACTACCACTCCTTTTTTTTTTTTTAATGTTTTTTTAATTTTTGGAGAGAGACACAGAGAGGGAGAGGGAGACAGAGAGAGAGGGAAAGAGAGACAGAGAATGGGCGCGCCAGCAGTCTCTCAGCTGCTGTGAACGGAATCCAGATGTGTGTGTCCCCTTGTGGGCAAGTGCGGCATTGTGCCCTTGCGTCACTTTGCATCTGGCTAAATGTGGGACCTGGAGATTGGAACCCGGTTCTTAGGCTTAGCAGGCAGGTGCCTTAACCGCTAAGTCATCTTTCCAGCCCACTTTTTTTTTTTTTTTTCGAGGTAGGGTCTCACTCTGATCCAGGCTAACCTGGAATTCACTCTGTAGTCTCAGGGTGGCCTTGAACTCATGGAGATCCTCCTACCTCTGCCTCCCAAGTGCTGGGATTAAAGGTGTGCACCACCACACCCAGCTTCTTTTTTTTTTTTTTTTAAATGAAGCACCAGGGCTGCCTCCAGCTAATGTAATTAAACTCTCTACATGCATGCACCACCTTGTGCACATGTTCTACTTTGTTCACTTGTGTCACCTTGTGAGTCTGCCTTACATAGGACCTAAAGAGTAGAACATAGGTCCTTAGGCTTTGCAGGCAAATACTTTAATCACTAAGCCATCTCTCCAGTCCAACAAAAAAGTTTTTAAGCTGGGTGTGGTGATGCACACCTTTAATCCCAGAACTCGGGAGGCAGAGGTAGGAGGATTGCCATGAGTTCAAGGCCACCCTGAGACTACACAGTGAGTTCCAGGTCAGCCTGGGCTAGAGTGAGATCCTACCTTGGAACCCACCCCCCCCACCACCAAAAAAAGTTTAGACTTATAAGCAAGGTAAAGGAGTGCCAGGAATCCCAGGCCAACCTGGGCTATGGAATGAATACCAGGAAAGCAAGGTTTTATTTTATTTTTCCAGGTAGGGTTTCACTCTAGCCCAGGCTGACCTGGAATTCACTATGTAGTCTCATGGTGGTCTTGAGGTCATGGTGATCCTCCTACTTCTGCCTCCCAAGTGCTGGGATTAAAGGTGTGTGCTTCTATGCACAGCCCCTCCTTTTTTTTTTTTTCTGACTCAAAAAATAAAGTAAATTGGTCATGCATGGTGGTGCATGCCTTTAAACCCAGCACTCAGGAGTCAGAGGTAGGTGGTCAGCCTGTGCTAGAGTGAGACCCTACCTTGAAAAAAAAAAAACCCACAAAAATCAAAAGCTTAGCCTTTTGTGGGAGAATGGCATATCTTGATGGCATCACTTTCATTGCACTGCTGTCACAGCTCTACCAGTCTGTTCCTAACTCTGAGCTTTGTAACTGGCATGCCTCAGCCAGGGGGAGGGTGTGGATATCGAGGACTATCCCTCCAGAGAACAAAGGCTTCTTTCTTGGATTAACCTCATTGTCTGCCAAGTCCCAGGAAAGGGAATGGGAAAAGAAAAACATTGTGCTTTTGCAACAATATACATAATATGTACTTCAAGCGTTAAAAAAATGTGTATGTTTATATGTATGTACACACACAAAATGTTGCAGAAAAAAATTGAGAAGGAAATATTTCAAAATTTTAAGTGCAGAGATTCCGTTGCCAGAGTCCAAAAAGGTAACCTACATATGATGTCAGGAAAATACATGCTGAATATTTTAAAACAAACAGCCAGGCATGGTGGAGCACATCTTTAATCTTAGCACTCGGGAGGCAGAGGTAGGATTGCTATGAGTTTCAGACCACCTTGAGACTACATAGTGAATTCCAGGTCAGCCTAGGCTAGAGCGAGACCCTACCTTGACAAACAAACAAACAAACAAACAAAAACAGGATTGAGGCGATAGATCAACTATTTTTTTTTTTTATCGTTGTTCTTTTATTTTTCGAGGTAGGGTCTCACTCCAGCCTAGGCTGACCTGGAATTCACTCTGTAGTCTCAGGGTGGCCTCGAACTCATGGCAATCCTACCTCTGCCTCCCGAGTGCTGGGGTTAAAGGCGTGTGCCACCACGCCTGGCTAGATCAACTGTTTTTAAAGCCTGCCGGCTCAGGTTCAATTTTCCAGAAGCTGTGTAAAGCCAGAAGTATAAAGTGGCGCTTGAGTCCAGTTCCTTTCCAGCAGCAAGAGGGTCTGGTGCATCCATACTTCCCGGCCGGGTACCCAGCACCAAAACCGAAGCCAGGAAGCTCAGCGGCCAGCGCCAGCCCCGCTCCCGTCAGCCTCAGCGCGGGGCGCGGCGTCGCGCCGCCATCTTGTCCTCCGGATGGCCTGCCGCGTCAGCAAGCCTCGGGGGACCCTGCGTAGGCAGCAGCCCTGACCTGCGAACCCCACATCGACCGCGGGGCCGCGCTCCCGCCACACGAATAAGCATCTCCGAGTTCGCGCAAACAGGAGGAGGACGACCTCTTAGTACTGCACCACACTTCACTTCCGGATACGCTGACCAACATACCGGCTCACGCGCCCTCTGGCGGCAGGTGCCTCAGTGGTGCCACCGTCTTCGACCCTGGGGGGGGTCCATTCTACATCCGGGTCAACTGGGCGGCTGGGACTGTAGAAAGGAGGCGAGGCTTGGGGCGGAGGCTGGCGGAGCCGACTGAGCTTGCCCAGCGGGGGGGCGGGGCCGGGCGGGGCGGGGGCGGGCGGGGGCGGGGCCGGGCTGGGAGGGGCGGGCCCGGGCCGGGAGGGGCGGGGCCGGGGCCGGTCTGGGGGCGGGGCCGGGAGGACAGAGCGGGATTATGGGCGGGGTTGGTGCGGAGGGAAGCTGGGTTTGTCAGGAAGGGCCACTGTTGTTTCGTTAGCCACCTTGCAAGATCAAGATCCTGTTTCCAGGGGAGAAAACTGAGTTTCTCATTCTCCTCGATTTTACCCTGGTGGAGATGAGATTAGAGGCCTTTTGCCTCCTGTCAGGTGAGATGACATCTACTCTTAGCATCATAGCTGCGATTTAATGAGTTTTCAGTCTACAGTGCGAGGTTCTTTTTTTGTTGTTGAAGATTTTTATTTTTATTTATTTATTTCCAAGAGGGGAGAGAGAGAATGAGAATGGGCATGCCAAGACTACTGAAAACGAACTCCAGATGCATGCACCAATTTGTGCATATGGCTTTACGTGGGTACTGGGGAATCAAACGTTGATCGTTAGGCTTTACAGGCGCTGAGCCATCTCTTCAGCCCCCCTCTCTTTTTGAGTTTTTCGAGGTAAGGTCTAAATCTAGCCCAGGCTGACCTGGAATTCACTATGCAGTCTCAGGTTGGCCTTGAACTCACAGCAATTCTCCTACCTCTGTCTCCCCAGGGCTGGGATTAAAGGTGCCCTATCACACCTGGCCAGCCTCCTCCCCACCCCTTTTTTTGAGGTAGGTTTTCACTGTAACCCAGGCTGACCTGAAATTAACTGTGTAGTCTCAGGGTGGCCGTGAACTCAAAGTAATCCTTCTGCCTACCAAGTATGCTGGGATTAAAGGTGTGTGCTACCGCACTTGGCCAGCTCCCCTGCCCTTTTCTTTTTTTCTTAAAATTTTTTTATTTGCAAGAAAGATAGATAGAAGAGAGGCAGACACAGAGAGAAAATGGGCATGCTAGGGCCTCTAGCCACTGCAAACGAACTCCTGATGTATGTGCCCCTTGTGCATCTAGCTTACGTGGGTCTTGGAGAATTGAACTGGCATTCTTTGGCTTTGCAGGCAAACATCTTAACTGCTAAGCCATTTTTCCAGTCCTCTTTTTTTAATACTTTTTTTTTTTTTTTAGTTTTTTGTGGTAGGGTCTCACTCTAGCCCAGGCTGACCTGGAATTCACTATGTAGTCTCAGGGTGACCTTGAACTCACAGTGATCCTCCTACCTCTGCCTTCCAAGTGCTGGGATTAAAGATGTGTGCCACCACACTGGGCTATAAGTTTTTGTTTTATTTAGTTGAGAGAGAGAGAGAGAGAGAGAGAATGGGCATGTCAGGGTCTCCAGCCACTGCAAATGAACTCCAGATGCAAGTGCCACCTTGTACATCTGGTTTACATGGGTCCTGGGGAATTGAACCTGGGTCCTTTGGCTTGGAAGGCAAGTGCCTTAACTGCTAAGCTAACTCTCCAGCCCCTGGTTTTTTGAAGTAGTATCTCACTCTACTCCATGCTGACCTGGAATTCATTGTAGTCTCAGGGTAGCCTCGAACTCACAGCAATCCTCCTACCTCTGTCTCCTGAGTGCTGGAATTAAAGGCATGTGCCACCATGCCTGGCAAGCCCCTTTTTTTTTTTTTTTTTTTTTTTTTGGATTTTCGAGGTAGGGTCTCACTTTGGCTCAGGCTGACCTGTAATTCACTATGTAGTCTCAGGGTGGCCTTGAACTCACAGCAATCCTCCTACCTCTGCCTCCCTAGTGCTGGGATTAAAGGCGTGCACCACCACACCCGGCTTCCTTTTTATTTATTTATTTATTTATTTTGGTTTTGCGAGGTAGGGTCTCACTCTGGTCCAGGCTGACCTGGAATTAACTATGTAGTCTCAGGGTAGCCTCGAATGCTCAGTGATCCTCCTACCTCTGCCTCCCGAGTGCTGGGATTAAAGGCGTGCGCCACCACACCCGGCTTCCTTTTTAATTAAAAAAAAAAATTATTTATTTATTTTTAAGAGAGAGACAGATACAGAAAGAGAGGGAGGGAGTAGGCATGCCAAGGCCTTCAGGCACTACAAACAAACTCGACACATGTGCCACCCTGTGCATCTGGCTTATGTGGGTCCTGGAGAATTGAACCAAGGTCCTTTGGCTTTGCAGACAAATGTCTTAACCGCTAAGCCATCTCTCCAGCTCAAGCCCCCTTTTTAAAAATTAATATTTTTATTTACTTATTTCCAAGGAGAGAGAGGAGTTGGGTGTGGTGACACACGTCTTTAATCCCAGCACTCTGGAGGCAGAGGCCAGCCTGGGACTACATAGTGAATTTCAGGTCAGCCTGAGCTAGAGCAAAACCCTACCTTGATAAACCAAAAAAAAAAAAAAAAAAAAAAAAAAAAAAAGAGAGAGAGAGAAAGAGGAAATGGGCACACTAGGGCCTCTTACCACTATAAATGCTAGCAAGCACCTTTAACCACTTAGCCTTCTCTCCACCCCCCTTTTTTGAGATAGCATCTCATGTAGCCTAGGCTGACCCTTGAATTCATTATGTGACTGAGGGTGACCTTGAGCTTCTGATTCACTTGCATCTATCTTAGTGTTGGGGTAACAGGTGTGTATCCCTATGCAGGGTTTCCTGTCCTTTTCTCAGATACATAGTGAATTCAAAGCCAGCCTGGGCTACATGAGATCCTGTCTTTAAAAAAACACAAAAACCGGGGCTGGAGAAATGGCTTAGCGGTTAAGGCATTTGCCTGCAAAGCCAAAGGATCCCGGTTCGATTCTCCAGGACCCACGTAAGCCAGATGCACAAGGGGCACATGCATCTGGAGTTCGTTTGCAGTGGCTAGAGGCCCTGACGTGCCCATTCTCTCTCTCTGTCTGCCTCTCTTCTCTCTCTCTCTCTGGTTGCAAATAAATAAATAAATAAATTTAAAAAACACAAAAACCCAAAACTCAGGTACTGGGAAGATGTCTCAGTGATTAAAGGAGTTTGTGTACAAAGCCAGTTGGCCCAGATTCAATTCCCCAGACACCCACATTAAGTTAGATAGGTTGTGGTAAGAGACCCTAGCTTGCCCATAGACACAACACACATACACACACACACACACACGAACACACACATTCATGTAAATACATAAATAAAAGTTTTTAAAATATTTTATCTATTTAACAGAGGGGGGGGTAGATGTAGAGAGAATGGGCGCACCAGGGCCTCTAGCCACTGCAAATGAACTCCAGACACTTGCACCCCCTTGTGCATATGGCTTATGTGGGTACTGGGAAATCAAACCTGGGTCCTTAAGGTTTTGCAGGTCAGTGCCTGAACTGTTAAGCCATCTCTCCAGCCCCATAAATAAAAATTTTAAAAAATCAAATAATAAGCCAGGTGTGGTGGTGCATGCCTTTAATCTCATTACTCAGGAGGCTGAGGTACAAGGATCACAGTGAGTTCAAAGCCACCCTGAGACTACATAGTGAATTCCAGGTCAGCATGGACTAGAGCGAGATACTATTTTAAAAAAACACTTGATTTATTTATTGTTATAGAGAATGACAGGGAGAGATATGCAGGGGGAGACTGAGTATAGGTCCACTAGGGCCTTTTACTGTTACAAACTCCAGATGCATGTGCCATATTGTTCATCTGGTTATATGTGGGTACTGGGGAATCAGACCCAGGCAGTCAGGCTTTTCAAGCAGGTGCCTTTAACTGCTGAGCCATCTCTCCAGTCCTGTTTCCATGGCTCTTTTTTTTAAAAAAAAATATTTATTGTATTTATTTGAGAGAAAGAGAGAGGCAGGTAGAGAGAATGGGTGCCCCAGGGCCTTCAGCTGCTATAAAGGAACTCCAGATGCATGTGCCACCTTGTGCATCTGGCTTACATGGGTCCTGAGGAATCAAGCCTGGATCTTTTGGCTTTGCAGGCAGGTGCCTTAACTGCTGAGCCATCTCTCCAGCCCCCATCTTCTCTTTCTGCAGAGGCTTGGGTGATTTCATGCTGAGGTCTGCAGTTATCAAAAGACAGTGTTTAGAAGGAGAACCAGGTGTGAAGAAGACTGAGGCCTTGAACTGAAGATCCTGGCTATGCAAGTGGCACAGCACCCCGATGACAGTAGACTCCTCATCTGGAGCTGCACTCAGCCAGGGTCATGTTGATAGCCAGTGGCCAACCCTTGCCGCCAGCAGCACACAGCCACAGGCACAATGTGGCACAATGTGAAAGACAGAGGAATGAAGTCATTTCCTCAAGTGCTGGTGCCCATGATGTCAAGCCTGACCATGGTAGGCCCAGCATGAAATGGCCTAACAGTGGCCAGGAAGACAGAACCCATGGACAGAGACAGGGTCGGGATAGTCTGGGCCAGGAAGATATCTACCTACAGTTTACTTTGCTTGCTTGTGATTGGGGCCAGCTCAAGGGGAGGAGGTGTCAGTGGGGTGACCACACAGCCATGATGAAGTCATTGAATGTGCTGTCTGATGTTGTGACCTCAGTGTAGATTGGTCATGGCCATGGAGGAGATGAGGTCACCAGAAGATGCCATCAGCCACTGGCTGCTAACCAGGGACGTGCTGTGTATGGTGGAACTGGCTGAAATGGAGGACATGGCTGTCATTGTCACAGTGATGTGAAGAAGTGTGTGGACACTAGGTGCACAGACCCCAGTTCAGGGCTCGGTGGCTGTCCCAGATCTGCAGACTTGAGTACCTTCATTCTCAAGAAGTGTGATGGCTAATTTCTGATTGTCAACTTGACAGGATTTAGAATCCCTATGGAAGCAAACACCTAGACATGCCTGTGAGATATATGTATATTTTTTCAAGTGGGTGTGCCAGGGCTTTCAGCCATTGCAAACAAACTCCAGGCACATGTGCCACTGTGTGCATCTGGCTTTATGTGGGTACTAGGGAATCAAACCTGGGTCCTTTGGCTTTGCAGACAAGTGCCTTAACCGCTAAGCTATTGTGAGATATTCTCTACAATAGGTTAATTAAAGTGGGAGGACTTACTCTTAACTGTGGATGGTGCTATTCCATAGGCTGGGCTTCTGGACTGAACAAAAAGGAGAAAGGAAGCTGAAGACCAGCATTCATCCCTCTGTTTCCTCATTGTGTGTTGAATGTGGCTGGTTGACTCAAGCACTTCTTTCTTTCTTCCCTGCCATGATAGACTGTAACTTTGAATGTGAGTCAGGTATTTTGTGATAGAAATGAAAAATAATGAATACAGGGAGAATTTGAAATTGGCAAAAGTACAGTAGGATTGGTTTGGTACAGTGGCTGCACATTGCTGATAGCAGAGCTCAGACAGCTGCTCCCCAGACAGGCCAGACTGAAAAGTAGGGGCTCTGAATATATTGAGCTTGGCTATAGCCCATGGTATGTTGAGGATGTGTTGTGCTGTGCAGGTGCTGGTTATGGGGACATTCCAGGGATGCTTCATGCCTAGACCCTACATGACAATCCCAGGTTGTCAGCCTTGTCTCTTTCCTGTGGCTGGGGGTGGCCTGTCATGGTGATGGTTCTAGTGTACCTAGCTGTCTGTTACCAGTCAGGAACTTGACTTGGGGTCTTCTGGGTGCAGTTTGGACTCTGTCTCAGGAATCTGACAACCACACATCCCTTTGAGGAAGAAATGGTTTCAGTATCTATACTTCCAAAATCCAGGGAGAACTACCCAAGTAGTTGTGTGTGCCATCATTCCCTGCCTTCCCTTCTTTTTTTCTTAAAAAAAAATTATTTGCGTGTTGGTGTGTGTGTGTGCGCGCTTGTGCACGCACACGTGCATGCTCCAGTGTCTCTTTCCATTTCAAACACCAGAAGCATGTATATATATTTAAAATATTTTATTTATTGGAGAGAAAGAGAGAGAGAGAGAGAGAGAGAGAGGGGGCAGATATATAGAGAGAATGGGTGTTCCAGGGCCTCCAGCTGCTGCAAATGGAACTCCAGATGCATGTGCCACCTTACCCATCTGGCTTACGTGGGTCCTGGGGAATCAAACCTGGGTCTTGGTCCTTTGGCTTTGCAGGCAAGCTCCTTAACTACTAAACCATCTCTCCAGCCCATGTATAATTTTTTCTTTTCTTTTCTTTTCTCTTTTCTTTTGGTTTTTCGAGGTAGGGTCTCGCTCTAGCCCAGGCTGACCTGGAATTCCCTCTATATTCTCAGGGTGGCCTCGAACTCATGATGATCCTCCTACCTCTGCCTCCCGAGTGCTGGGATTAAAGGCGTGCGCCATCATGCCCAGCTACAATTTGTTTTTTCCTTAATGTCTGGCTTTATATAGGTGCTGGGGAATCTATTCTGGGCTATAGGTTTGCAAGCAAACACTTTTTTTTGTTTGTTTTTTGTTTTTCAAGGTAGGGTCTCACTCTAGCTCAGGCTAACCTGGAATTCACTATGTAGTTTCAGGGTGGCCTCAAACTCATGGTGATCCTCCTATCTCTGCCTCCCGAGTGCTGGGATTAAAGGTGTGTGCCACCACACCTGGCTACACTTTTTTTTTTTTTTTTTTGAGGTAGGGTCTCACTCTAGTCTAGGCTGACCTGGAATTCATTACGCAGTTTCAGGGTGATCTCAAACTCACAGCGATCCTCCTATCTCTGCCTCCTGAGTGGTGGGATTAAAAGCATATGCCACCAAGCTTGGCTGCCAGCAAATGCTTTTAACCTCTAAGGCATCTTTCCAGCCTCTTATCTTTTCCTTCAGATTTGTTTTTGTTTTGTTTTTTCGAGGTAGGGTCTCGCTCTAGCCCAGGCTGACCTGGAATTCACTATGTAGTCTCAGGGTGGCCTCAAGCTCACAGTGATCCTTCTACCTCTGCCTCCCGAGTGCTGGGATTAAAGGCGTGTGCCACCATGTCCGGCACTCTTTCTGATTTGTACAGTGCCTCAAGATAAGCCCAAAGTGTGCGCTCAGAACCTTTTTAATTTCCTTGGTTTATGGCCAACTCTATACATGTGTAGACCTTGGATCTCAAGAACTCTCTGGTCTTTTTTTTCAGATTGTTTTTCTTTTTTGGGTTTTTGAGGTAGGGTCTTTACTCTAGCCCAGGCTGACCTGGAATTCCCTATGCAGTCTCAGGGTGGCCTCAAACTCATGGTGATCCTCCTACTTCTGCCTCCCGAGTGCTGGGATTAAAGGTGTGTGCCACCATGCCTGGCTTTTTCAGATTTTTAAAAAATTGATTAATTTTATTTATTTATTTGACAGAGAAAAGGGGGGGGGAGAGAATGGGCATGCCAGGGTCTTCAGCCACTGCAAATGAACTTCAGACACATGCACCACCTTGTGTATCTGGCTAACGTGGGTCCTGGGGAATCGAACCTGGGTCCTTTGGCTTTGCAGGCAAATGCCTTACCTGCTAAGCCATCCCTCCAGCCCTTGTTTCTAATGTTTTTTGTTTTTGTTTGTTTGTTTTGGTTTTTTGAAGTAGCTGACCTGGACTTTACTATGTAGTCTCAGGGCAGCCTTGAACTCACTGTGATCCTCCTACCTCTGCCTCCCAAGTGCTGGATTAAAGGTGAGCGCCACCACACCTGGCTTTTTCTAATGTTTTAATCAGCTTGTTACTTACCCTGTTGTCACCACCTCAGGTCACTGGGATACATAAATCTTTTCCCTTTGTTTTCAAGAGTGTTCATCCTGAGTGAACTCTTGAATCTGTTCTATTTCCATGAGCTAGCAAGACATGACAGTGAGGTTTTTCAGGGAACAGCAGAGCTCTACTGGGGAAGATATATGTCACTGGGGACAGATCTTGGAGTCCAGGCCTAAGGTGTGTTTGGGGGGCAAATCTTAAGTCCAGCCCTAAGGTGTGTGGAGAGCATTTTGAACTCTAGTCATTCATGCTTTCTGGTGGTGTTTGCTTGATGTATAGAGATGTCTCTGTGCTTAGTATATGGAAAATGAGCCAGGTTCTCCACCATTGATGGTGCTTTCTCTGGATTTTGTAAGCCTAAAGTAAACCCTTTCCTCCCATAAACTGCTTTTGGTCAGCTGTTTGTCCAGCAGTGACAAGCACCTGCGGGTGCTGGGTAGGTTTCCACTATGGTTGTTTGCATCTTGCTTTGCAAGGCTACTGGGGGGTTGTGGGGGGGGGTCACAGAGAGGGAGGGAGAGAGAGGAGAATCAAAATGTCACAGAGGCCAGGTGTGATCACATCCTTCACACAACTTTGCCATAGTGAACATGATAATAGTGTAGTAGTGTTCATACTTCTCTTTATATTCTTGTTGTTTTGAGATAGAGTCCTGCTATGTATCCCATGCTGGCCTTGAACTTGCATTTTTTTTGTTTTTTTGTTTTTTTGTTTTTCGAGGTAGGGTGTCACTCTGGCTCAGGCTGACCTGGAAGTAACTGTGTAGTCTTAGGGTGGCCTTGAACTCACGCGATCCTCCTACCTCTGCCTCCCGAGTGCTGGGATTAAAGGCGTGCGCCAACACGCCCGGCGCAATTTTTTTTTAAACCTCAGCCTCTCATGCTAGAATTACAGCATACACTACTATTCCCAGCTGGCATACTAATTTTTTAAAGGAGTAAATAAGTTTAGGCTTTTTGGTCATGAGTTTTCTTTCCAACCGCCCATCTCTTCTTGTAGTGAAAGCAGTCATAATCACATGCAAATGAATGGGTGTGACTGTGTTGCAATAAAACTTTATCGACCCGTTGCTGGCCTGCAGGCAATACTTTCTTTCTTTCTTTTTTTTTTTTTTTTTTTAGTTTTTTGAGGTAGGGTTTCACAGTATCCCAGGCTGACCTGGAACTTATTATGTGGTCTCAGGGTGGCATCGAACTCATAGCAATCCTACCTCTGCCTTCCAAGTACTAGGATTATAGAATTAAAGGCGTGCGCCACCACTGATTTCTACTCTGTAGGGAAGGAGCATGCCTTCCATTAGCTAGTGCGAATAGTCTGAGCAAAGGGGCCGGTGTTACTGCATAGCACGGAGTTAGGTAAGGGTCTTCTGTGCAAGGATCAGCTGGTGCGGGCTAGTAGCAAGTAATGAGAGCGGCACTCTGAGGTTTTCTATCAGGCGCCCAGAGACCGCCCGGTTGCCCTGGAGACGGGGGGTCCTTCCCGGCCCAGCGCCATCTTGTGGCGCCACGGGCCAATCAGCGGCTGCACCGTGGCGGGGGCGGGGCGTGCGTCGCCGGCGCTTTTCTCGTGCGGTCATGGAGGCTCCTGCCACCGGCCTGCTGCTGCTCCTGTGGCTTGGGGCCTGGGCCCCAGTGCCCGGCAGCGCCTCCTCGGAGGCTCCGATGCTGGTCAACGAGGACGTGAAGCGTACGGTGGACCTGAGCAGCCACCTGGCCAAGGTGACGGCCGAGGTGGTCCTGGCGTACCCGGGTGGCGGCTCCACGTCGAGAGCCACCTCCTTCCTGCTGGCGCTGGAGCCCGAACTCGAGGCGCGGCTGGCGCACCTCGGCGTGCAGGTGAGCGCGGGCTGGCGGGGACCCGCGAGGAGAGCGGGATTCTCCAGGGAGGTCCGGGAGGGTGGTCACTCGCGGGGAGACTGGGGACCCGCCGGGAGGTTGGGCACACACTTGGAGAGATGGGCGGCGGGGGGAGGTCAGGGACTCACAGGTTGGGGTCCGCCTCCCCGTAGCCCGCGTCTTCCCGCCCGTCGTGGACACGTCAGCACTGCTGGGGCCTGCCCTCCTGACACCCTCTGGAGTCCCTGCGACCCCTGTCTGACTCCTCAGGGAGCGGGCCTGGTGATGTCCCGGCTAGCTAATCCCAGGACAGGTGCCTGCTTGGTGCGTGCACAAAGCTTTCTTTCCACTGGACTTGCAGTCATAGTACAGGACTGAATAAGTGAATATGAAGAGTCGAATTCTTTGAATGTGGTGTCTAGTCTGGTGTAGGTATTTCTCCGGAACACTAGCAGCATTCATTGATGGAAAAGGTTTTCAAATTTGTCACATTCTGAAACCCTTGTTAGTGAAACACACCTCCAAAAGTTGCTCATAAATGCTTTCTAAATGTTCATACTTCTGGGGAGAGAGAGGTGGCTCAGTGATTTGCAAAGCCTGACAGCCTGGGTTCCATTCTCCAGTACCCACATAAAGCCAGATGCATTCGTCTCTAATTCGCAGCAGCAGGAAGCATTGGCACATCCATTCTCAATTCCTCTCAAATAAAAATATTTAAAAAATTGTTCAAACTTCTTAAAGTTAGTTTGAAAACTCCAAGTCATATAAGTCCTTTTAAAAAACTAATTTAAAAAAAATTTTAGCCGGGCGTGGTGGCTCACGCCTTTAATCCCAGCACTCGGGAGGCAGAGGTAGGAGGATTGCCGTGAGTTCGAGGCCACCCTGAGACTACATAGTGAATTCCAGGTCAGCCGGAACTGGAGTGAGACCCTACCTCGAAAAACCAAAAAAAAAAAAAAAAAAAAAATTTTAAAATTAATTAAAACACTTAAAAATTTAAAACTAATTAAAAAACTAATTTATTTGAGAGAGAGAGGAAGAGGCAGAGAGAAAGAAAGAATGGGCGCGCCAGGGCTTCTAGCCACTGCAAGTGAACTCCAGATGCATGCACCCCCTTGTGCATTGGCCTTACGTGGGTCCTGGGAATTGAACTGGGGTTCTTATGCTTCACAGGCAAACACCTTAACCGCTAAGCCATTTCCCTAGCCCTTTTATGCTGCTCAGAAAGGTGCATCCCACCTCTGAATGGTATACCTCAGCAGTGTTCTTCCAGGCCTTTCTGTGAACACATTTACAGCTCTAAGGGAAAGGAGATGTTGGCTTTGGGAACACAGGGAATGCACACAAACAGATTTGCTTTTTATGGGGTAGGGGTTGAGGTAGGGTCTTGTTCTAGTCCAGGCTTACCTGGATTTCACTATTTAATCTCAGGCAGGCCTCAAATTCTGTGCAGTCTTCCTACCTCTGCTTCCCAAGTGCTGGGATTAAAGGCCTGTGCCACCACACTTTTTATTACTATTTTTATGAAACAATATTCATTAAATGATTACCCAATTGTTGATTGGGAGAAGACAGTTACTGCAGTATATTTCTTTTAAGCACACCACATTGTCTGGACTGTGTGTGGAGCTATAAACTGAGTTTAGAGATAATGTTGCTGAAATGTCTATGCTTGAGACAGTTTTTACTCAGATGTTTCTGGAAAGATGTTCAAAACTTTTATTATTTTTTTTAATTTTAATTTTTATTATTTTTTAATTTTAATTTTTTTATTGACAACTTGACAACTTCAATATTCCATGGTAATTCCCTTCCCCACACCCCCTTTTTTTTTTTTTTTTTTTTCAAGGTAGAGTTTCACTCTGGCTCAGGCTGACCTGGAATTAATTATGTAGTCTCAGGGTGGCCTCTATCTTAGGCTGTCCTCCTACCTCTGCCCAAGTGCGGACGCCACCACGCCCTGCTCACATTCCCCTTTGAAATTCTACTCTACATCATATCCCCTCCCCCTCTCAGTCAGTTTTATTTTTATTTTGGTTTTTCGAGACAGGGGGTCTCACTAGCTCAGGCTGACCTGGAATTCACTATGTAATCTTAAAGTGGCCTTGAACTCTGTCTGGGTGATCCTACCTCTGCCTCCCAAGTGCTGGGATTAAAGGCATGCCACACCTAGCTTTAATTTTTTTTTTTAATTGACAATTTACATAATTGTAGACAATAACCCATGGTAATTCCCTCCCTCCGCCCACTTTCCCCTTTGAAAATCCATTCTCCATCATACCCCTTCCCCCCTCAATCAGTCTCTCTCTCTTTTTTTTAATATTTTACTTTTATTTATTTATTTATTTGAGAGAGGGAAAGAGGCAGAGAGAGAGAATGGATGTGCCAGGGCTTCCAGCCACTGCAAAGGAACTTCAGATGCATGTGCCGCCTTGTGCATCTGGTTTATTTGGGTCCTGGAGAATCAAACCGGGATCCTTTGGCTTTGCAGGCAAGTGCTTTAACTGCTAAGCCATCTCTCCAGCCCTCAATCAGTCTCTTTTATTTTGATGTCATCATCTTTTCCTTCTGTTATGGTAGTCTTGTGTAGGTAGTGTCAGGGGCACTGCAAGATCATGGATATCCAGGCCATTTTGTGTCTGGAGGCACTATGTAGTCTTATAGTCTCAGGGTAGCCTTGAACTCACAGTGATCTTCCTGCTTCTGCCTCCTAAGTGCTGGGATTAAAGGTGTGTGCCACCATGCCTGGACTTTTTAAATTAAATTTAATTTATTTTTTATTGACAGCTTCCATAATTGTAGACAATAATCCATGGTAATTCCTTACCCCACCCCCACTTTCCCCTTTGAAACTCCACTCTCCATCATACCCCCTCCATCTCTCAATCAGTCTCTCTTTTATTTTAATGTCATGATCTTTTCCTCCTATTATGATGGTCTTGTGTAGGTAGTAAGAGGCACTGTGAGGTCATGGATATCTAGGCCATTTTGTGTCTGGAGGAGCACATTGTAAGGAGTCCTACTATTCCTTTGGCTCTTTTTTTTTTTTTTTTTTTTTTTTTTTTTTTTTAAAGATAAGATCTTGCTTTGCTCTAGTCCAGGCTGGTCTGGAATTGACTATGTAGTCTTAGGATGACCTCTGAACTCACTGTATATTCTTCCTACCTCTGCTTCCTGAGTGCTGGGATTAAAGGCATGCACCTGCATGCCTGGCCCACATATTTGGATATAAAAAAAGTTTAGAAAAATCCCTGGAGCTTTGGGGAGATAAATTTGGGGATGTAATCTTTGTATGTGTTTGATCATTCTGAAAAATGTAATATGTTTCAACAGTCTTTGGCAATGTTACTATGCTTCAGATTAAAACATGTTGGGGTTGGGGTGTGGCTCAGTGGTAGAGCACTCACATATCCTGAAAAGGGCCCTAGGTTTCATTCCTAGCACTACAAGTAATAATAATAATAATAATAATAATAATAACAACAACAACAACAACAACAACAATAATAATAAAACAAGACCAAAAAGAGTTACCACAACCAATTTTTAAAAAAGATTTTCATTTTATTTATTTATTTATTTATTTATTTATTTGAGACAGTGAGAGTAGGAGAGAGTGAGTGAGAATGGGTGCGCCAGGGCTTTTAGCCACTGCAAACGAACTCCAGACGCATGCACCACTATGTGCATCTGGCTTATGTGGGACCTGGAGAATTGAACTGGGGTCCTTAGGCTTTGCAGGCATGTGCCTTAACTGCTAAGCCATCTCTCCAGCCCCCCCCCTTTTTTTTAAGGTAGGGTCTCACTCTAGTCCAGGCTAACCTGGAATTCACTCTGTAGTTTCAGGGGCCTTGAACTCATTGTGATCTTCCTACTTCTCGAGTGCTGTAATTAAAGGTATGAACCTCCATGATCAGCCAAAATCAAATTTTATTTTTTTAAAATATTTTTATTTATTTATGAGAGGGAGGGAGGAAGAGAGAAAGAAAGAAAGAGAATGGGCGTGCCAGGACCTCTAGCTACTGCAGATGGACACCAGACACTTGTGCCACGTGTGCATCTGGCTTCTGTAGATTCTGGGGAGTTGAACCTGAGTCCTTAACTGCTAAGCCATCTCTCCAGCCTTATTTATGAATGAGAGAGAGAGAGACAGGGAGAGAGAGGGCGGAAGAGGGAGGAGAGAGAATGGGCACACCATGGCCTCTAGCCACTGCAAATGAACTCCAGATGCATGTGCCACCATGTGCAATTGGCTTACGTGGGTCCTGGCGAATCAAACCTTGGTCCATAGGCTTTGCAGCCAAGGACTTTAACCGCTAAGCCATCTTTCTAGCTCCCAAACCAAACATTTTTTGATTCAAATTGTTGGCAAACATTTATTTTCAAGTTTCATATTGTAGCTTAATTTAAGAATTTTTTAATTTTTATTTATTTATTTGAGAGCAACAGACAGAGAAAGAGACACAGAGAGAGAATGGGTGCACTAGGGCCTCCAATCATTGCAAACAAACTCCAGATGCATGCGCCACCTTGTGCATTTGGTTTACGTGGGTACTGGGGAATTGAGACTTGAACTGGGGCCCTTATGCTTCATAGGCAAGTGCTTAACCACTAAGCCATCTCTCCAGCCCTTAAACTATTTTTTTATTGACAACTTCCATAATTATAGACAATAACCCATGGTAATTCCCTCCCTCCCCCCACTTTCCCCTTTGAAACTCGACTTTCCATCATATGTTTTCCCCTCTCGAGCAGTCTTTATTTTGATATTATCGTCTTTTCCTCTTATTATGATTGTCTTGTGTAGGTAGTGCCAGGTATTGTGAGTTCATGGGTATCCAGGCTATTTGTGTCTGGAGGAGCGCCTTCTGAGGAGTCCTACCCTTACTTTGTCTCTTTCATTCTTTCTGCTACCTCTTCTGCAATGGACCCTGAGCCTAGGAAGGTGTGATAGAGATGTTAAAGTGCTGAGTACTGTGTCACTTCTTAGCTCTACCAAAACCAAATTTTAATCTTTGAAAAATCTTGGTCTTTTGGATGCTTCCCACCTCCTACCCCCAGGTAGGGTCTTGCTGTAGCCTAGGATGATCTGGAATTTACTATGTAGTCTTAGGCTGTCCTCGAACTCATAGTGATCCTCTTTTGCTCTTCTAGGGCTGGGATTAAAAGCTTGGGCCACCATGCCTGGTTCTTTTGTATACTTTTTTGTTTTTTGAGGTAGCGTCTCACTCTAGCTCAGGCTGACCTGAAATTCACTATGCAGTCTCAGGGTAGCCTTGAACTCTTGGTGATCCTCCTATCTCTGCCTCCCGAGTGTCTTTTGGATACTTTAATGGAGATGTTCTGTGATGGTTAATTATTGAATCAGTTTATAACTGGAAGAACTACTATTTGTTTCACAGGTGAAGGGAGAAGATGAGGAAGAGAACAATCTCGAAGTACGAGAAACCAAAATTAAGGGGAAAAGGTAAGCTACCAGATTCTGACAGACATTTCTCCCATGCAAGTATTAACCCAGCCCGACCCTGGTTCACTTCCAAGATCAGACTAGATTGGGCACATTCAGGGTGGTATGGCCTTGGATGGGCATTTCTTTTTTTTTTTTTAATGTGAGAGAACGAGAGCAGAGTGAGAGAGAAGTGTGTGTCAGGGCTTCCAGCCACTGTAATCGAACTCCAGATACATGTGCCACGTTGTGTGCATGTGTGACCTTGCGTGCTGTGTCACCTTGTGCATCTGGCCTATGTGGGACCTGGGGATTCAAGCATGAGTTCTTAGGCTTCGCAGGCAAACACCTTAACCACTAAGCCATCTCTCCAGCCCCTGATGGGCATTTATTATTATTTTTGTTTGTTTGTTTTTCAAGGTAGGGTCTCACCCTAGCTCAGGCTGACCTGGAATTCACTCTGTAGTCTCAGGGTGGCCTCCAACATAAGGCAATCCTCCTACCTCTGCCTCCTGAATGCTGGAATTAAAGGTGTGTGCCATCACACCCAACTTTTCCCCTGATGGGCATTTCTTTTTCTTTTTTTTTTTTTTTTTTTTTTTGGTTTTCTGAGGTAGGGTTTCACTCTGGTCCAGAGGCTGACCTGGAATTAACTATGTCATCTCAAAGTGGCCTTGAACTCACAGCAGTCCTCCTATCTCTGCCTCCCTAGTGCTGGGATTAAAGGGTGTACCACCATGCCCGGCTTCTGATGGGCATATCTAAGGAAGGATTGACCAGTTGTTTGTGAAAGGAGGTGCCAGAATATACCTGAGGTGTCTAGCTTAGAGTTGGTTAGATGATTGGTGTTCACACAGTTAGAGGATTTGGTGGGGTTGGTACAGTTGTGTTTGAACTACTTTTGAGGTGGTCAGAAGAGCTCTTGTAAACATGTAAAAACTGGGTTGAGGCTGGGCATGGTGGCACACGCCTTTAATCCCAGCACTTGGGTGGCAGATGCAGGAGGAGGATTGCCCTGAGTTCGAGGCCACCCTAAAACTATATAGTGAATTCCAGGTCAGCCTGGACTAGAGCAAGACCCTACCTTGAAAAACCAAAAAAAAAAAAAAAACAAAAAAACTGAGTTGAGAGCTCAGGACCAGGATTAAGATGACATGGGGTAAGACTGTCCTGAGAGCCAGATGCAAAAGTGACGCAAACATGCAATGTTGTTCATGCCCACAAGGGGGCGCACGCGTCTGGAGTTCATTTACCACAGCTGAGAGGCCACTGGCGCACCCATTCTCTCTCTGTCTCTTTCTGTGTTTCTCTCTGTGTCTCTCTCAAAAATTAAAAAAATAAATAAATAAAAACTGTCCTGAGAAAGTATCAGAGCAGTGAGTGTGTTGATTGAAATCCTTCCTTCTCCTACATGGGCACATGAATGTGCTGTAAGATAGAATCAGGTCTAGGTACTGTTCAGTGGAGAGCACATGATTAGTATGCTTCCACTCCCAGCCCCACACAAAACTAAAACAACAAAAACTGAAATCACAAGGGCATTAATAAATTGATTTTTGTTGTTTGCATTGCATGTGGATATTTTCCCCTGCTAATAAACATACATAAACCCGAGCACTTAACATTTTTTTGTTTGCTTTTCTTTGGGGGGGGGGTGGTGGTTAAGGTAGGGTCTCGCTCTAGCCCAGGCTGACCTGGAATTCTCTATGTACTCTCAGGGTGGCTTTGAATTCCTGTCAGTCTTCCTACCTCTGCCTCACTAGTGCTGGGATTAAAGGCGTGTGCCACCATGCCTGACATTGCTTTTTTTTTCTTGAGGTAGGGTGTTGCTCTAGCTCAGGCTGACCTGGAATTCACTATGTAGTCTTAGGGTGGCCTCGAACTCTCGGTGATCCTCCTACCTCTGCCTCCTGAGTGCTGGGATTAAAGGTGTGCACTACCACCGCTGGGCTGGCATTGCTTTTTTTTTTTTTTTTTTTTTTTTTTTTTTTTTAATATTTATTTGCAAGTAGAGAGAGAGAGAGAGAGAGAGAGAGAAAAGAGAAATAGGGAGAGAATGGGCCCTCCAGGGCCTCACGTCACTGCAAACAAACTCCAGATTCATACACTACCTTGTGCATCTGCCTTTACGTGGGTACTGGGGAATTGAACCTGGGACCTGGGTCATTAAGTTTTGCAGGCATGGACCTTAACTACTGAGCCATCTCCCCAGCACTTGTGTGCTTTATTTTATTTTATTTTATTATGTTATTTACTTTGTTTTTTTCAAGGTTGGGTCTTGCTCTAGCCTAGGCTGACCTACAATTCATTATGTAGTCTTAGGGTGGCCTTGAACTCATGTGATTCTCCTACCTTTGCCTCCTGAGTGCTGGCATTAAAGGTGTGTGCCCAGCTATTTATTTATTTATTTATATATTTTTTTTGGTTTTTCGAGGTAGGGTCTCACTCTAGCTCAGGCTGACCTGGAATTCAGTATGTAGTCTTAGGGTGGCCTCGAACTCATGGTGATCCTCCTACTTCTGCCTCCCGAGTGCTGGGATTAAAGGAGTGCGCCACCATGCCTGGCTTCTATTTATTTATTTTGGTTTTTCAAGGTAGTGTCTCACTCTAGCCCAGGCTGACCTGGAATTCACTATGTACTCTCAGGGTGTCCTTGAACTCACAGCAATCCTCCTCCCTCTGCTTCCCAAGTGCCTTGTTTGCTTTTTTTTTTTTTTTTTTTTTTTTTGGTTTTGCGAGGTAGGGTCTCACTCTGGTCCAGGCTGACCTGGAATTAACTATGTAGTCTCAGGGTGGCCTCGAACTCTTGGCGATCCTCCTACCTCTGCCTCCCAAGTGCTGGGATTAAAGGCGTGCGCCACCACGCCCGGCGCCTTGTTTGCTTTTTGAGACAGGGTCTTCCTCTGTAGCCAGAAGTGTCCTTGAACTTCTGCATCTCCCTCCCTCCACCTCTCAAATAGGTGTGTGCCACCATGTCTGGCTGTGGTAACTTTCATACTCCTGCTGTTATAAACAAAACCTGTAACCATGTGTGGTGGTGCATGCCTTTAATTCCAGCACTTGGGAGGCAGAGGTAGGAGGATCCTTATGAGTTTGAGGTCATCCTGGGGCTACCGAGTGAGTTCCAGGTCACCCTGGGCTGGAGTTAGACTCTGCCTTGAAAAAACCTCTGAGATGAACCCCTCATTAACTATCGTCAAAGGCTTAAAGCAGTGCACTCAAGGTGCTTGTTTTTAATCCTGAGCACAGAATTCAATGTGACTTTGAACTGCTAGATCTCTTTAGTTTCTATAATCTTAATTTCTTCTTCCTTTAGTGGGAGATTCTTCACAGTCAAGCTCCCAGTTGCTCTTGATCCTGGGACCAAGATATCAGTTGTCGTGGAAACTGTCTACACCCATGTGCTTCAGCCATATCCAACACAGATCACCCAGTCAGAGAAACAGTTTGTGGTCTTTGAGGGCAACCATTATTTTTACTCTCCCTATCCAACGAAGACTGAAACTATGCGTGTGAAACTTGCCTCCCGAAACGTGGAGAGCTACACGAAGCTGGGGAACCCCACACGCTCTGAAGACATCTTGGATTATGGGCCTTTCAAAGATGTTCCTGCCTATAGTCAGGTAGGTGTCAGAGACCATCTCGTAGTGACTATCCAGTAACAGGCTTGGGTTATTGTGGGGGTTGGGGATATGGCTCTATGGGTAGGAGTGCTTGCTGAGCAAGCATAAGGACCTGAGTTGATTCCTCGAACCCATGTAAAAAGCCAGGCATGGCTGTGCCTTCCTGTAACCCCATCACTGAGGGAGGCAGGGTCAGGAGGATCACTGGGACTCATTGGTCAGTCAATCTAACCAAAAAGTAGGAGGTTCAGTGAGACCCTGTTTCAAGGAAATCTGACAAAAGACAGATAGAGAAGGTCACCTGGTGTCCTCCCCTGACCTCTGCATGAATGCCTCTGTGGTGCCACAGATACCAGGGAAAAAGATTTTGTTACTGTGGAACGTTTCAAACCTGTGAAGGTAGACTGGCTTAATGAAGCCCTGCCTGTCTGTCATTTGCTTTTCATGGTGTTAAGTTACTGTTCTTCCCTTGCTCCTTCAGCTGTCCTTGTTTCTTTTTTCTCACCTTTTTTCCCCTTTCACTTCCCCTCTACTGCTCCCTTTCACTTTAAACAAGTTTTTTAAAACTGCTGAGACAGTTCCCCTGTCCTTTTTAATTTTTTTTTGTTTGTTTTGTGTTTTGTTTTTTGTTTTTTGAGGTAGGGTCTCACTCTAGATCAGGCTGACCTGGAATTCACTATGTAGTCTCAGGCTGGCCTCGAACTCATGGAGATCCTCCTACCTCTGCCTCCCGAGTGCTGGGATTAAAGGCATGCACCACCACACCCAGCTTTTTAGGTTTTTCAAGGTAGGGTCTCACTCTAGCTCAGGCTGACCTGGAATTCACTATGTATTCTCAGGCTGGCCTCGAACTCTTGGCGATCCTCCTACCTCTGCCTCCTGTGCCACCACGCCCGGCTTAAATTTTTTTTTTTTTTTTTGAGACCAGGTCTAGTTTGATCTGGAACTCTGTAGCCCTTGCTATCCCTTGAACCCATAGTGATCCTTTCTACCTCAGCCTCCCTACTGCTGGGATTATAAGTATGAGCTACTTAAAAAAAAATTTTTTTTATATTTATTTATTTATTTGAGAGAGAGAAAGAGAATGGATATGCCAGGGCCTCCAGCCACTGCAAACAAACTGCAGATGCATATACCCCCTTGTGCATCTGGCTTACATGGATCCTGGGGAATCAAACTTGGGTCCTTTGGCTTTGCAGGCAAATGCCTTAACCGCTAAGCCATCTTCTCCAGTCCATTGTTTTTTTTTGGTTTTTTTTTTTTTTTTTTTTTTTTTAGAGAGAGAGAGCAAGCAAGCCAGGTAGAGAATGGGTGCTCCAGGGCCTCTCAGCTGCTTGAAACACGTGCACCACCATGTGCGCATATGTGACATTACATGCTTGCATCGGGCTAAACATGGGACCTATGGGACCTGTAGATTCGAATGGGCGTTGTTAGGCTTCACAGGCAGGTACATTAACTGCTAAGCCATCTTTCCAGCCCTGTTTATTTTTTTATTTTATTTATTTTTTTTTTTGAGGTAAGGTCTTGGTCTAGTCCAGGCTGACCTGGAATTCACTCTGTAGTCTTATTTATTTATTTTTTTTATTTTTTGAGGTAGGGTCTCACTCTGGTCCTGGCTGACCTGGAATTCACTATGTAGTCTCAGGGTGGCCTCGAGCTCTTGGCGATCCTCCTACCTCTGCCTCCTAAATGCTGGGATTAAAGGCGTGCGTCCCCATGCCCGGCTTTTCTTTTTGTTTCTAACTGTAGGTCGGCGTTGCTTGCTGAAAAGAATATTATACTATTTGCTACTTCATTAATATGCATGCTTGAACTCACCGCGATCCTCCTACCTCTGCCTCCCAAGTGCTGGGATTAAAGGCATGCGCCACCACGCCCGGCAGTAGGCAAGCACCTTAACCACTAAGCCATCCCTCCAGCCCATACTCTGTAGTCTTAGAGTGGCTTTAGACTCACAGTAGTCCTCCTATCTGGCCTCCCAAGTGCTGGGATTAAAGGTGTGCACCAACATGCTTGGATAGTTTTTTTTTTTTTTTGGTTTTGTGAGGTAGGGTCTCACTTTGGTCCAGGCTGACCTGGAATTAACTATGTAGTCTCAGGGTGGCCTCGAACTCTCGGCGATCCTCCTACCTCTGCCTCCCGAGTGCTGGGATTAAAGGCGTGCGCCACCATGCCTGGCTTTTGGATAGTTTTTTAAAAATTTGTTTATTTGCAAATAGAGACAGATTGGAGAGAATGGGTGAACCAGGACCTCCAGCTGCTGCAAATGAACTCTAGATGCATATGCCACTTTGTGCATCCGGCTTTACATGGGTACTGAGGAATTGAACCTGGCTCATTAGGCTTTGCTGCCAAGTGCCTTAACTGCTGAGCCATTTCTCCAGTCCTGTGAGCTATTTAACAATAACAACAAAAAAGACAGAATCTTGCTATGTAGCACTGGCAGGCCTCAAACTTGTCAAGATTTCCTTACCTTAGCTTACCCTTTCACATTTTCCTTGTTGGGGTAAGGGTCAAACCCAGGACCTTATACATGCTAGGGAAATGTTTTACTACTAAGCTATGGTCCTGCCTCTATAGAGTTGATAAGATTCTTAGCCTTTTTTGGGGGGTGGAGGGGGTGAGGGTCATGAGAAGGGAGAGAAGGAGATCATGAGTATGGGCATGCCAGGACCTCATGTGCATCTAGTTTCACATGGGTCATGGGTCCTGGAGAATTGAAACCCTGGCCAGCAGGTTTGCAAGCAAGCAATAGCTATCTTCCCAGCCCATGATTCATAGCCCTCCCCCGCCCCCCAAGGTAGGGTCTCACTCTAGCCCAGGCTGACCTGGAACTTACTATGTAGTCTCAGGCTGGCCTTGAACTCACAGCAGTCCTCCTAACTCTCCCTTCCAAGTGCTGGGATTAAAAGTGTGTGCCACCATGCCTAGCTATTCTTAGCTTTTTTTTTTTTTTTTTTTTTTAAATTTTTATTTTTATTTGAGAAAGGCAGATAGAGAATGGGTGGACTATGGTCTCCAGCCATTGCAAATGAACTCCAGATGCACGCACTACCTTGTTTATCTGGCTTATGTGGGTCCTGGGAAATCAAACCTGGCTCCTTTGGCTTTGCAAACAAGTGCCGTATAACTGCTAAACCATCTCCCCAAACTTTTAAAAAGATTTATTTTATATTTTTGGTTTTTTTGAGGTAGGGTTTTACTCTAGCCCAGTCTGACCTGGATTCACTATGTTGTCTCAGGGCAGCCTCGAACTCATGGCAATCCTTCTACCTCTGCCTCCTGAGTGCTGGGATTAAAGATGTGCACTACCACGCCTGGCATATATTTTATTTTATTTATAGAGAGAGTGTGTGTGCAAGAGTGCACTGGGGGAAGAGGCAGAGAGAGCGAGAATGGGCATACCAGGGCCTCTAGCTACTGCAAACGAACTCCAGATACATGCGCCACCTTGTGCATCTGTTTTACATAGTCCTCGGGAATTGAACCTGAGTCCTTTGGCTTTGCAGGCAAGTGCCTTAACCACTAAGCCATTTCTGCAGCCCAAACATTTTTTTTTTTCCCAAGGTAGGATCTTGCTGTAGCCCAGGCTGACCTGGAATTCACTATGTAGTCTAAGGGTGGCCTCGAACTCACAGCGATTCTCCTACCTCTGTCTCCCAAGTGCTGGGATTAAAGGTGTGTGCCACCACGCCCAGCTCCCAAACAGTTTTTTAAGATTTATTTATTTTATTTTATTTGAGAGAGAAGGGGGGATGAATATGGGTGTGCCGGGGCCTCCAGTCACAGCAGATGAACTCCAGACAAATGTACCACCTTGTGCATCTTGCTTATGTGGGTACTAAGGAATTAAACTTGGGTCTTTAGGTTTTGCAGGCAAATGCCTTAACCACTAAACCATATCTTCAGCCCTATTCTTAGTTTTTATTTTTTATTGTTTTTTTTTTTGTTTGTTTGTTTTTGTTTTTGGAGAGAGACACAGAGACAGAGAGGGAGAGGAAGACAGATAGAGATGTGCGCGCCAGCAGCCTCTCAGCTGCTGAGAACGAAATTCAGATGCGTGTGCCCCCTTGTGGTCAAGTGTGGCATTGTGTCACTTTGCAGTGTTCTTAGGCTTAGGAGGCAGGTGCCTTAACCGCTAAGCCATCTCTCCAGCCCTTTCATCACTTTGTGCATCCGACTTTACATGGGTACTGAGGAATTGAACCTGGCTCATTGGGCTTTGCTGCCAAGTGCCTTAACTGCTGAGCCATTTCTCAGTCCTGTGAGCTATTTAACAATAACAACAAAAAACAGAATCTTGCTATCTAGCACTGGCAGGCCTCAAACTTGTCAAGATTTCCTTACCTTAGCTTACCCTTTCACATTTTCCTTGTTGGGGTAAGGGTCAAACCCAGGACCTTATACATGCTAGGGAAATGTTTTACTACTAAGCTATGGTCCTGCCTCTATAGAGTTGATAAGATTCTTAGCCTTTTTTTGGGGGTGGAGGGGTGAGGGTCATGAGAAGGGAGAGAAGGAGATCATGAGTATGGGCATGCCAGGACCTCATGTGCATCTAGTTTCACATGGGTCATGGGTCCTGGAGAATGAAACCCTGGCCAGCAGGTTTGCAAGCAAGCAATAGCTATCTTCCCAGCCCATGATTCATAGCCCTCCCCGCCCCCCCAAGGTAGGGGTCTCACTCTGCCCAGGCTGACCTGGAACTTACTATGTAGTCTCAGGCTGGCCTTGAACTCACAGCAGTCCTCCTAACTCTCCCTTCCAAGTGCTGGGATTAAAAGTGTGTGCCACCATGCCTAGCTATTCTTAGCTTTTTTTTTTTTTTTTTAAATTTTTATTTTTATTTGAGAAAGGCAGATAGAGAATGGGTGGACTATGGTCTCCAGCCATTGCAAATGAACTCAGATGCACGCTTCTACCTTGTTTATCTGGCTTATGTGGGTCCTGGGAAATCAAACCTGGCTCCTTTGGCTTTGCAAACAAGTGCCGTATAACTGCTAAACCATCTCCCCAAACTTTTAAAAAGATTTATTTTATATTTTTGGTTTTTTTGAGGTAGGTTTTACTCTAGCCCAGTCTGACCTGGATTCACTATGTTGTCTCAGGGCAGCCTCGGAACTCATGGCAATCCTTCTACCTCTGCCTCCTGAGTGCTGGGATTAAAGATGTGCACTACCACGCCTGGCATATATTTTTATTTTATTTATAGAGAGAGTGTGTGTGCAGAGTGCACTGGGGGAAGAGGCAGAGAGCGAGAATGGGCATACCAGGGCCTCTAGCTACTGCAAGCGAACTCCAGATACATGCGCCACCTTGTGCATCTGTTTTACATAGTCCTCGGGAATTGAACCTGAGTCCTTTGGCTTTGCAGGCAAGTGCCTTAACCACTAAGCCATTTCTGCAGCCCAAACATTTTTTTTTTTCCCAAGGTAGGATCTTGCTGTAGCCCAGGCTGACCTGGAATTCACTATGTAGTCTAAGGGTGGCCTCGAACTCACAGCGATTCTCCTACCTCTGTCTCCCAAGTGCTGGGATTAAAGGTGTGCCACCACGCCCAGCTCCCAAACAGTTTTTAAGATTTATTTATTTTATTTTATTTGAGAGAGAAGGGGATGAATATGGGTGTGCCGGGGCCTCCAGTCACAGCAGATGAACTCCAGACAAATGTACCACCTTGTGCATCTTGCTTATGTGGGTACTAAGGAATTAAACTTGGGTCTTTAGG
This sequence comes from Orientallactaga sibirica, assembly GCA_036365145.1. Taxonomy (NCBI): domain Eukaryota; kingdom Metazoa; phylum Chordata; class Mammalia; order Rodentia; family Dipodidae; genus Orientallactaga; species Orientallactaga sibirica. The sequence continues at coordinate 5,840,139 of JAEOAD010000029.1, read as the reverse complement.
TTTTGCAGGCAAATGCCTTAACCACTAAACCATATCTTCAGCCCTATTCTTAGTTTTTATTTTTTATTGTTTTTTTTTTTTGTTTGTTTGTTTTTTTGTTTTTGGAGAGAGACACAGAGACAGAGAGGGAGAGGAAGACAGATAGAGATGTGCGCGCCAGCAGCCTCTCAGCTGCTGAGAACGAAATTCAGATGCGTGTGCCCCCTTGTGGTCAAGTGTGGCATTGTGTCACTTTGCATCTGGCTAAATGTGGGACCTGGAGATTGGAACCAGTGTTCTTAGGCTTAGGAGGCAGGTGCCTTAACCGCTAAGCCATCTCTCCAGCCCTTTCATTGTTTTTTTGAAGTAGGGTTTTACTCTAGTCCAGGCTGACCTGGAATTCACTATGTAGTCTCAGGGTGTCCTTGAACTCATGGCAATCCTACCTCTGCCTCCCGAGTGCTGGGATTAAGGCTGTGCGCCACCACGCCCAGCTCTATTCTTAGCTTTTTTTTTCTTTTTCTTTTTGAGGTAGGGTCTCACTCTGGTCCGGGCTGACCTGGAATTAACTATGTCGTCTCAGGGTGGCCTCAAACTCATGGCGATCCTCCTACCTCTGCCTCCGGAGTGCTGGGATTGAAGGTGTGCGCCACCACGCCCGGCTATTCTTAGCTTTTTGAGATGGTGTTTCAGTATTAGCTCAGGCTACTCTTGAAGTCCTGATCTTTCTGCTTCAGCTTCTGGAGTACTGGAATTACAGAAATTTATCATTATGCCTGGTTAGGGATAAATGTTAATAAAGAGCTCATTGTAGATTATTTACTATATAAATTTTTCTTAGAATAACATCGTTGCTGGGCATGGTGGCTCCCCCCTTGCAATCCCAGCACTGGAAAGGCTCAGGTAGGGAGATTGCTGTGAATTTGAGGCCAGCACCTGTGCTACAAAGTTAGTTCCAGGCTAGCCTGAATTAGAGTGAGACCTTGCCTCAAAAAAAAAAAAAAAAAAAAAAAAAGAAAAAAAACAGTAAAAATGAAGCAATACCTTTGTAAACCATTTAAAAAATATTTTATTTATTTATTTGCAAGGAGAGAGAGAGAGAATATGAACGGGTGTACCAGAGCTTCTTGCCACTGCAAACTCGAGATGCATGCATCACTTTGTGCATCTGGCTTTACTTAGATACTGGGGAATTGAATCTGGGTTGTCAGGCATTACAGGCAAGTGCCTTAACAGCTGAGCCATCTCTCCAGCCTGTAAACCATTGTTTTTCATGGCCATTTCACTGATAACTGCCTGTGGATTATTTGCCAAGTTGCTATAGATGAATGGCTAGATGACCTCAAAATCCTCATCCACGATCACTTCCCAAAGTGCTGGGATTACAGGTAAGTACCACCCACTTGGCTCAGGAATAGATTTTCTGAATTAAAAATATCAAATCAAAGCATGTACTTTTCTTTTAAAACTGTATTTTTAAATTTTTATTTATTTATTTGAGATAGAGAGAATGGGTGCACGAGGGCTTCCAGCTGCTGCAAACGAACTCCAGACGCATGTGCCACCATGTGCATCTGGCTTACATGGGTCCTGGGGAACTGAACCTGGGTCCTTTGGCTTTGCAAGCAAGTGCCTTAATTGCTAAGCCATCTCCAGCCTACTTTATTATTATTATTTTTGGTTTTCCAAGGTAGGTTCTCACTCTAGCTCAGGCTGACCTGGAATTCACTATGTAGTCTCAGGGTGGCCTCGAACTCTTGGCGATCCTCCTACCTCTGCCTCCCAAGTGCTGGGATTAAAGGTGTGTGCCACCACACCTGGCACTGTTTGGTTTTTTTGAGGTAGGGTTTCACTCTAGGACAGAGTGAACTGGAATTAGTTTCAGGGTGGCCTTGAACTCATGGTGATCCTCTTACCTCTGCCTTTCAAGTGCTGGGATTAAAGGCGTGTGCCACCATGCCCCCGTTAAAATATGTACTTTAAAAACAAATACGAGAGAGAGAGAGAGAGGGAGGGAGAGAGGGAGGGAGAGAATGGGCACTCCAGGGCCTCCAGCCACAGCAAACAAACTCCAGATGCACATGCTGCTTTATGCATCTGGCTTATGTGAGTCCTGGGGAATCAAACGTAGGTCCTTTGGCTTTGCAAGCAAGCGCCTTAACCACTAAGCCATTTCCCCAGCTCAAAGCATGTACTTTTTAATTATTATTTTTGTCTATTTGCAAGTGGGGGTGGGGAGGGAGGGGAGACAGAGGGATAGAGAGAATGGGCACACCAGGGCCTCTAGTTGCTGCAAACTCCAGATGCATGCACCACTGTAAATCTGGCTGTACGTGGGCTGTAGGAAATCTAACTCATGTTGTTAGACTTTGCTAAATGCAAGTACTTTAGCCCTTGAGCCATCTCTCCAGCCCTACTTATTGTTTTTTTGTTTCTCGATTTTCTTGCCACATTGCCTTGGCTGGCCTCAAATTTGTGATAGTCTTCCTGCCTTAGCCTTCCAGAATGTTGGCATTATAAGCATGAATCCTTAGGTTTGTCTCAAAACATGAAATTAAAAAAATCTGTTATATATTTATATTTACTTAGGGAGAGAGAATGGGCACACACCAGGGCCTCTAGCCACTGCAAACGAACTCCAGATGCATATGCCACCATGTGCACCTGGCTTATGTGGGTTCTGGGGAATTGAACCTAAGTCCTTAGGATTTGTAGGCAAGCTCCTCAACCACTAAGCCATCACTCCAGCCCAAAACATGAAATTAAAAAAAAATTACTTATTTGTGAGGAGAGAGAATATGCATGTTCCAGGGTCTCTAGTCACTGCAAACTCCTGATGCATGCAGTACTTTATGCATCTGACTTTACATGGGTACTGGGGACTTGAACCCAGGCTTACAGACCTCGAAAGCAAGCACCTTTAACTGCTGAGTCATTTCCCCAGCCCAAACACAAACTTTTTTTTTTTTTTTTTTTTGAGGTAGGGTCTCACTCTAGACCAGGCTGACTGGCCTGGAATTCACTATGTAGTCTCAGGGTGGCCTCTAACTTACGACGATCCTCCTACCTCTTGTCTCCCAAGTGCTAGGACTAAAGGTGTGCACCATGCCCAGATTTTTTTTTTGTTATCATTTTTTTAAAAATATTTTTTATATTTTATTTTTATTTATTTATTTGACAAAGAAGGGGGGAGAGAGAGAATGGGCATGCTAGTGCCTCTAGCCACTGCAAATGAACTCCAAATGTGTGCACCCCCTTGTGCACTTGGCTAACATTGGTCCTGGGGAATTGAACCTGGGTCCTTTGGCTTTGTAGGCAAATGCTTTAACCGCTAAGCCATCTCTCCAACCCTTGGTTATCATTTTTAATCTTGCCTTACTAGCAGTTGCTTGTAGTACTAGCACTTAAGAGGTGGAGACAGGATGATTGAGTTTGAGGCCTATCTGGCTAAATAGTGAGACCCTGTTTTAAAACACATAGAACAAACACCATAAAACCTTTAAAAATCACCAGGCCTCGTGGCACACACCTTTAATCCCTAGGTTTAATCTCAGTATGGGGAGAGGATGTTTCTTTGGTCATTTGATAATTCAATACCCTTTTATTTGTGGGGATGGGAGGTGAATGTATGAGCCTGCCAGGACCTCTTGCCTCTGCCAACAACTCCAGATGCAAGTGCCACCTTGTATTTGGCTCTATGTGGATATTGGGAATCAAACCCAGGCCAGCAGGCCTTGAAAAGCAAGTACTTTTCACCACTGAACCATCTTCTCCAGCTCCCAATTCCCTTTTATGAACATGCCCATAACTCTAGAGAAATGTGTAAGACAAAAAGATTGAGAAAAACACCATTCTTTCCAAAGCCCATGTAGAGGGTAAGATAGACATATTCTGTTTACTCTTTTTTTTCTTTTTCTCCTTTGAGAGAGGAAGAGAGAAATCGAAAGAGGCAGAATGAGAAAGAGATAATGGGTATGCTAGGGTCTCCAGCTGCTGCAAACAAACTCCATATGCATGCACTACCTTGTGCATTTGGCATACATGGGTCCTTTGGCTTTGCAGGCAAAGTGCCTTAACTGCTAAAGCCATCTTCCCTTTTTTTTTTTTTTTTTGAGGTTGGGTCTTGCTCTAGCTCAGGCTGGACCTCTCACTCTGTACTCACAAGCTTGCCTTGATTTCACAGTGATCCTTCTACCTCTGCCTCTCTTAATTATTTGTTTGAGACAGGGTCTTACTCTGTAGTTCAATCTGATCTTGAACTTGAGGTGATCCTCCTGCTTTAGCCTTCTGAATCCTGGTATTACAGGTTCAAACCACCATGCCCAGCTAAAGTTATTTTTCAAGAAGCTATGTGTGGTGGTACACACTTAAAAATTCCAGCCCTCATAAGTCTGAGACAGGAGGAAGATCCAGTTGGGCCCAGCTTGGTTAGAGAGCAAGACCCTGCATACATTAGGTATATGATGACCACTCTGTCCATATGATTTGGTTTCATTGATTTTGCTGTTGCCTAAACTTTGAACTGCTTGTTTCTTTTCCTGTCCAGGATACTTTCAAAGTACACTATGAGAACAACAGTCCTTTTCCTGACCATCACCAGCATGACCCGTGTCATCGAGGTCTCCCATTGGGGCAATATTGCTGTGGAGGAAAATGGACCTGAAGCACACAGGTGCTGTGCTGAAGGGGCCTTTCTCCCGCTATGACTACCAGAGGCAGCCGGACAGTGGAATATCCTCCATCCGTTCTTTCAAGGTATGGGGTGTCTGACCATGATTTTCCCAGTCTGTCCTTTCTTTACTCTTAGAAAGTAGTCATACATCGATAGTTGGTGGTGGTTAACTAATTGTCACATAATTGAATGTCTGTTATTCAGGAGACTCTTAAAAAAGTTTACTCTTGCCAGGCGTGGTGGCTCACACCTTTAAATCCCAGCACTTAGGAGGCAGAGGTAGGAGGATCGCCAAGAGTTATTAGGCCACCCTGAGACTACATAGTTAATTCCAGGTCAGCCTGGACCAGAGTGAGACCCTACCTTGCAAAAAAAAAAAAAAAAAAAAAAAAACTTACTCTTTATGTAAGTAAATCTTTTCCTGTTGTATTCTGGAACTCTCTATGTAACTTAGACTGTCCTTGAATTCTTGTGTCAGTCTCCCAAGTGCTGGGATTACAGACCTGCACCACTTCACATGGCCCTGGACTATGTTTTTTAGAGAAAGAAAAACTATTTATAGTATCACTACCTAAACACTGTATTGCTGACATTTTAGTTTTAGGTGTTATTTTTTAAAAAAATTTTAATTTTTTTTTTTTTCTGAGATAGGGTCTCACTGTAGCCCAGGCTGACCTGGAATTCACTATGTCATCTCAATGGTCTTGAACTCACGGGATCCTCCTTCCTCTGCCTCCCAAGTGCTGGGATTAAGATTAAAGGTGTGCGCCACCACACCTGGCTACTTGTAATTTTTTTGAGATAGGACTCATGTAGCCCAGACTAACACTGAACTTGTTAACCTTGAACTTCTGATATTCCTGTTTCTACTTCCTAAGTGCTGGTATTATAGGCGTGTGCCACCATGTCTAGATCTATAGATTTCTTTTTTCTCAGGCTATTTAAATAAAAACAATAACTTGAATACATGGCTTTGCATCTTTGTCTTGTAAGTAAAACCCTATAAATATATTTTTAAAAATATTTTATTATTTATTTATTTATTTGAGAGAGCGAGAGAGAGAGAGAGAGAGGAGAGAGAATGGGTGTGCCAGGCCTCCAGCCACTGAACTAACCCAGATGCATGCACCCCCTTGTGCATCTGGCTTACGTGACCCTGGGTCCTTAGGCTTCATAGGCAAGCGTTTAACCACTAAGCCATCTCTCCAGCCCCTATAAATATTTTTGTATATTCATATAACAGAAGGGTTCTCTGTGTGAACCAAGGCACTACTTTCCCTCCCTCATGATCAGTATGCTTGGAGGACAGTGAGACATCAGGTGGAGAAATTACTTGCTGCGTACAGTCCTTTCACTAGCAATTTGATGTAACGTTTTCCATGTTTAATTTCCTTTGCATAACCTCATACACAAAGGTATCTGCAGATACATATTTACTGTTTAGAAAATTTTGTCTCTCAGCCAGGCATGGTGGCACACGCCTTTAATCCCAGCATTTGGGAGGCAGAGGTAGGTGGATTGCCGTGAGTTTGAGGCCACCGTGAGAATTCCAGGTCAGCCTGGACTAGAGTGAGACCTATTGTCCCTAAAAAAAACAAACAAAAAAAAAAAGGCAAGAAAAATTTAGTCTCCTTAGCACCCTTGACTGAGAAGTAGATGTGATTTCTGTAACTTTAGATACCTTGGGAAGGTTAGAGTTCTGAAGGATGTAGACAGTCTGAAGGCTGTTGATGGACTTGGTGCAGGCTTTTTGTGCATTTAAGCTCATCTCTATGGAGTTCCTGAGCTTAGAAGGGCATGGTCACTCTCTTACAGACCATCCTCCTGCTGCTGCCCAAGATGTGTGTATTACCGGGATGAGATTGGCAATGTCTCCACTAGTCACCTCCTTATTTTGGATGACTCTGTGGAGATGGAAATCTGGCCTCGCTTTCCTCTCTTTGGCGGATGGAAGACACACTACATTGTTGGCTACAACCTCCCAAGCTATGAATACCTCTATAATTTGGGTGAGTGTTCAGCACAGAGGAGAAAATAGTAAGTGCTAGCTGGGTGTGGTTGCACATGCCTTCTATCTCAGCTGCACTGGGGCTGAGGGTCACTTGAGGACAAGAATTCAGGGCTTGCCTGAGCCACATACAGAGATCCTATTGAAAGAGAGCATGATAAAAAAGAAAGAAAGAGGGAGCAGGCTGGAAAGATGGCTTAATAGTTAAGGTGTTTGCTTATGAAGCCAAAGGACCCAGGTTCATTTCCCCAGGACCCACATAAGTCAGATGCACAAGGGTCACATGCATCTGGAGTTTGTTTGCAGTGGCTAGAGGCCCTGGCGTGCTCATTATCTCTCTGTCTGTCTCTCTTCTATCTCTCTCTCTGCTTGCAAATCAATAAATAAAATTTTTTAAAAAATTAAAAGAAAAAAGAAGGGGTGCTAGTGAGATGGCTTAATGGTTAAGGTGCTTGCCTGTGAAACTTAAGGACCCAGGTTCCCTTAGTTCTTTGTAAGCCAGATGCACAAGGTGGTACATATGTCTGGAGTTGGTTTGCAGTGGCTGGAATTCTCTGGCATGCCCATTCATTCTCACTCTGTCTCTTTCAAATAAATAAAATACTTAAAAAAAAAAAAATAAAGGAACCGGGAAGATGGTTCAGTGGTTAAAGACACTTGTTTTTAAAGCCTGTAGGCCCATATTCAACTCCCAAGCCACCTATATAAGCTGGATGCAAGAAATGGTGCAAGTGTCTGTTTTATGTTTGTAGTGGCAAGAGGCTCTATGCATGCACACACATAGATACCTACAAATGAATTTTCAAAAAAAAAAAAAAAAAAAAAAAAGGAAGGAAAGAGACCAAATTTGCCACATGCCTTAAAAAAACCCTTTTGTGTTTTCCCTACAAAGAAGTTGGTACCTTGACTTTGTCATCGTGTTTTTGAGGTTGGTTCATGGTTTTATTGCCAAGTGTTTATCTCTAAGTTTTGCCCTTTTAGAAATACTGTTTGTCTTGGTCTCTTAATCTATAGTTGTTTTTTTCCTCATCTGTTTGCTTTATAGTTTCTGTTGAACATTGTCTCTTGGTACTGTAGCCCAGTCTAAGTTGCTGACTGCTCACTAACAATGCAGTGAGCATCCTCTTTTTATCATCTCTGTTTATTTTTTTAAATATATTTTTATTTATTTCTTTGAGAGAGACAGAGAAAGAGGCAGAGAGAGAGAAAGAAAATGGGTGTGCCAGGGCCTCCAGCCACTGCAAACGAACTCCAGACACTTGTGCCACCTTGTGCATCTGGCTTACAAGGGTACTGGGGTGAACCTGTGTCCTTAGGCAAGGCAGGCAAACACCTTATCTGTTAAGCCATCCCTCAGCCCCTCATCTCTAGTTCTTGCAAGTTGGCAGCCATCCCTTGTTCTGAGCAGGCTCCATCCCCCCAGGTTCCTAAGTGGTGATGTGTCTTTTCCTTAGAAGGCGTGTGGTCCTGGTCTGTGTGGTGTCTCTTTTGTGATGCTCAAGTCCTAGGTCTCCTGTGTACTTGTGACAGCAAATCTCTGCTCTAATTCTAGCTCTTTGTTGTTTTAGAGTCCCATCCCTTGATCCCCAGTATTGCAGTGATGTGAGAAAGGCAGAAGCAATGCTGAATTCAGTCCCCTCATCTTCATGAGGCAACCAGTTATGCTGCTCTCTCTCTTTTATTATTAATATTATTATTGTTTTGGTTTTTCGAGGTAGAGTCTCACTCTGGCCCAGGCTGACCTGGGATTAACTATGTAGTCTTAGGGTGGCCTTGAACTCACTGCGATCCTCCTATCTCTGCCTCCCAAGTGCTGGGATTGAAGGTGTATGCCACCATGCCTGGTTTTCTCTTTTTCTTTCTTTTTCTTTGAGGTAGGGCCTCACTGTAGTCCAGGCTGAATTGGAAATCACTTTGCAGTCCCAGACTGGCCTTGAACTCACAGCAGTCCTCCTACCTCTGCCTCCTGAGTGCTGTGATTAAAGGCAGGCGCCACCGTACCAGGCTTGTCATTTGTTTATCTCAATTATTACAACTTGAGATCCTCGTGCCTCAGCCTCCTGAGTGTTGGGGACTGCAAGTGTGTGCCACCAGCCCAGCTTCTTTCCTTCAAGTCTAACTTTTTTACTAGATTGAGCTTGGCAGCACCTGTCCCTGTGCATAATGCTCACTGAGCTGTAGCTTTAGGCTCTTGGGAGGTTTTTCTTAAAAGGCTCATTTATTTCCTGTTGGGTCTTTGCATCATTTTTAATCTTGCCTTACTAGCAGTTGCTTGTAGTACTAGCACTTAAGAGGTGGAGACAGGATGATTGAGTTTGAGGCCTATCTGGCTAAATAGTGAGACCCTGTTTTAAAACACATAGAACAAACACCATAAAACCTTTAAAAATCACCAGGCCTCGTGGCACACACCTTTAATCCCTAGGTTTAATCTCCAGTATGGGGGGAGAGAGGATGTTTCTTTGGTCATTTGATAATTCCAATACCCTTTTATTTGTGGGGATGGGAGGTGAATGTATGAGCCTGCCAGGACCTCTTGCCTCTGCCAACAACTCCAGATGCAAGTGCCACCTTGTATTTGGCTCTATGTGGATATTGGGGAATCAAACCCAGGCCAGCAGGCCTTGAAAAGCAAGTACTTTTCACCACTGAACCATCTTCCCAGCTCCCAATTCCCTTTTATGAACATGCCCATAACTCTAGAGAAATGTGTAAGACAAAAGATTGAGAAAAACACCATTCTTTCCAAAGCCCATGTAGAGGGTAAGATAGACATATTCTGTTTACTCTTTTTTTTTCTTTTTTTCTCCTTTGAGAGAGGAAGAGAGAACGAAAGAGGCAGAATGAGAAAGAGATAATGGGTATGCTAGGGTCTCCAGCTGCTGCAAACAAACTCCATATGCATGCACTACCTTGTGCATTTGGCATACATGGGTCCTTTGGCTTTGCAGGCAAGTGCCTTAACTGCTAAGCCATCTTCCCTTTTTTTTTTTTTTGAGGTTGGGTCTTGCTCTAGCTCAGGCTGGACCTCTCACTCTGTACTCACAAGCTTGCCTTGATTTCACAGTGATCCTTCTACCTCTGCCTCTCTTAATTATTTGTTTGAGACAGGGTCTTACTCTGTAGTTCAATCTGATCTTGAACTTGAGGTGATCCTCCTGCTTTAGCCTTCTGAATCCTGGTATTACAGGTTCAAACCACCATGCCCAGCTAAGAAGTTATTTTTCAAGAAGCTATGTGTGGTGGTACACACTTAAAATTCCAGCCCTCATAAGTCTGAGACAGGAGGAAGACTGAATTGGGCCCAGCTTGGGTTAGAGAGCAAGACCCTGCATACATTAGGTATATGATGACCACTCTGTCCATATGATTTGGTTTCATTGATTTTGCTGTTGCCTAAACTTTGAACTGCTTGTTTCTTTTCCTGTCCAGGATACTTTCAAAGTACACTATGAGAACAACAGTCCTTTCCTGACCATCACCAGCATGACCCGTGTCATCGAGGTCTCCCATTGGGGCAATATTGCTGTGGAGGAAAATGTGGACCTGAAGCACACAGGTGCTGTGCTGAAGGGGCCTTTCTCCCGCTATGACTACCAGAGGCAGCCGGACAGTGGAATATCCTCCATCCGTTCTTTCAAGGTATGGGGTGTCTGACCATGATTTTCCCAGTCTGTCCTTTCTTTACTCTTAGAAAGTAGTCATACATCGATAGTTGGTGGTGGTTAACTAATTGTCACATAATTGAATGTCTGTTATTCAGGAGACTCTTAAAAAAAGTTTACTCTTGCCGGGCGTGGTGGCTCACACCTTTAATCCCAGCACTCGGGAGGCAGAGGTAGGAGGATCGCCAAGAGTTCGAGGCCACCCTGAGACTACATAGTTAATTCCAGGTCAGCCTGGACCAGAGTGAGACCCTACCTTGCAAAAAAAAAAAAAAAAAAGTTTACTCTTTATGTAAGTAAATCTTTTCCTGTTGTATTCTGGAACTCTCTATGTAACTTAGACTGTCCTTGAATTCTTGTGTCAGTCTCCCAAGTGCTGGGATTACAGACCTGCACCACTTCACATGGCCCTGGACTATGTTTTTTAGAGAAAGAAAAACTATTTATAGTATCACTACCTAAACACTGTATTGCTGACATTTTAGTTTTAGGTGTTATTTTTTAAAAAATTTTAATTTTCTTTTTTTCTGAGATAGGGTCTCACTGTAGCCCAGGCTGACCTGGAATTCACTATGTCATCTCAATGTGGTCTTGAACTCACGGGGATCCTCCTTCCTCTGCCTCCCAAGTGCTGGGATTAAGATTAAAGGTGTGCGCCACCACACCTGGCTACTTGTAATTTTTTTGAGATAGGACTCATGTAGCCCAGACTAACACTGAACTTGTTAACCTTGAACTTCTGATATTCCTGTTTCTACTTCCTAAGTGCTGGTATTATAGGCGTGTGCCACCATGTCTAGATCTATAGATTTCTTTTTTCTCAGGCTATTTAAATAAAAACAATAACTTGAATACATGGCTTTGCATCTTTGTCTTGTAAGTAAAACCCTATAAATATATTTTTAAAAATATTTTATTATTTATTTATTTATTTGAGAGAGCGAGAGAGAGAGAGAGAGGGAGAGAGAATGGGTGTGCCAGGGCCTCCAGCCACTGCAAACGAACTCCAGATGCATGCACCCCCTTGTGCATCTGGCTTACGTGACCGGGGTCCTTAGGCTTCATAGGCAAGCGTTTAACCACTAAGCCATCTCTCCAGCCCCCTATAAATATTTTTGTATATTCACATATAACAGAAGGGTTCTCTGTGTGAACCAAGGCACTACTTTCCCTCCCTCATGATCAGTATGCTTGGAGGGGACAGTGAGACATCAGGTGGAGAAATTACTTGCTACGTACAGTCCTTTCACTAGCAATTTGATGTAACGTTTTCCATGTTTAATTTCCTTTGCATAACCTCATACACAAAGGTATCTGCAGATACATATTTACTGTTTAGAAAATTTTGTCTCTCAGCCAGGCATGGTGGCACACGCCTTTAATCCCAGCATTTGGGAGGCAGAGGTAGGTGGATTGCCGTGAGTTTGAGGCCACCGTGAGAATTCCAGGTCAGCCTGGACTAGAGTGAGACCCTACCTCGAAAAACAAACAAAAAAAAAAAATCAAGAAAATTTAGTCTCCTTAGCACCCTTGACTGAGAAGTAGATGTGATTTCTGTAACTTTAGATACCTTGGGAAGGTTAGAGTTCTGAAGGATGTAGACAGTCTGAAGGCTGTTGATGGACTTGGTGCAGGCTTTTGTGCATTTAAGCTCATCTCTATGGAGTTCCCTGGAGCTTAGAAGGGCATGGTCACTCTCTTACAGACCATCCTCCCTGCTGCTGCCCAAGATGTGTATTACCGGGATGAGATTGGCAATGTCTCCACTAGTCACCTCCTTATTTTGGATGACTCTGTGGAGATGGAAATCCGGCCTCGCTTTCCTCTCTTTGGCGGATGGAAGACACACTACATTGTTGGCTACAACCTCCCAAGCTATGAATACCTCTATAATTTGGGTGAGTGTTCAGCACAGAGGAGAAAATAGTAAGTGCTAGCTGGGTGTGGTTGCACATGCCTTCTATCTCAGCTGCACTGGGGGCTGAGGGTCACTTGAGGACAAGAATTCAGGGCTTGCCTGAGCCACATACAGAGATCCTATTGAAAGAGAGCATGATAAAAAAGAAAGAAAGAGGGAGCAGGCTGGAAAGATGGCTTAATAGTTAAGGTGTTTGCTTATGAAGCCAAAGGACCCAGGTTCATTTCCCCAGGACCCACATAAGTCAGATGCACAAGGGTCACATGCATCTGGAGTTTGTTTGCAGTGGCTAGAGGCCCTGGCGTGCTCATTATCTCTCTGTCTGTCTCTCTTCTATCTCTCTCTCTGCTTGCAAATCAATAAATAAAATTTTTTAAAAAATTAAAAGAAAAAAGAAGGGGTGCTAGTGAGATGGCTTAATGGTTAAGGTGCTTGCCTGTGAAACTTAAGGACCCAGGTTCCCTAGTACCCTTGTAAGCCAGATGCACAAGGTGGTACATATGTCTGGAGTTGGTTTGCAGTGGCTGGAATTCTCTGGCATGCCCATTCATTCTCACTCTGTCTCTTTCAAATAAATAAAATACTTAAAAAAAAAAAAAATAAAGGAACCGGGAAGATGGTTCAGTGGTTAAAGACACTTGTTTTTAAAGCCTGTAGGCCCATATTCAACTCCCAAGCCACCTATATAAGCTGGATGCAAGAAATGGTGCAAGTGTCTGTTTTATGTTTGTAGTGGCAAGAGGCTCTATGCATGCACACACATAGATACCTACAAATGAATTTTCAAAAAAAAAAAAAAAAGGAAGGAAGGAAAGAGACCAAATTTGCCACACATGCCTTAAAAAACCCTTTTGTGTTTTCCCTACAAAGAAGTTGGTACCTTGACTTTGTCATCGTGTTTTTGAGGTTGGTTCATGGTTTTATTGCCAAGTGTTTATCTCTAAGTTTTGCCCTTTTAGAAATACTGTTTGTCTTGGTCTCTTAATCTATAGTTGTTTTTTTCCTCATCTGTTTGCTTTATAGTTTCTGTTGAACATTGTCTCTTGGTACTGTAGCCCAGTCTAAGGTTGCTGACTGCTCACTAACAATGCAGTGAGCATCCTCTTTTGTCATCTCTGTTTATTTTTTTTAAATATATTTTTTATTTATTTCTTTGAGAGAGACAGAGAAAGAGGCAGAGAGAGAGAAAGAAAATGGGTGTGCCAGGGCCTCCAGCCACTGCAAACGAACTCCAGACACTTGTGCCACCTTGTGCATCTGGCTTACAAGGGTACTGGGGAATTGAACCTGTGTCCTTAGGCTTTGCAGGCAAACACCTTATCTGTTAAGCCATCCCTCCAGCCCTCATCTCTAGTTCTTGCAAGTTGGCAGCCATCCCTTGTTCTGAGCAGGCTCCATCCCTTCAGGAGACCTAAGTGGTGATGTGTCTTTTCCTTAGAAGGCGTGTGGTCCTGGTCTGTGTGGTGTCTCTTTTGTGATGCTCAAGTCCTAGGTCTCCTGTGTACTTGTGACAGCAAATCTCTGCTCTAATTCTAGCTCTTTGTTGTTTATTAGTCCCATCCCTTGATCCCCAGTATTGCAGTGATGTGAGAAAGGCAGAAGCAATGCTGAATTCAGTCCCTCATCTTCATGAGGCAACCAGTTATGCTTTACTCTCTCTCTTTTATTATTAATATTATTATTGTTTTGGTTTTTCGAGGTAGAGTCTCACTCTGGCCCAGGCTGACCTGGGATTAACTATGTAGTCTTAGGGTGGCCTTGAACTCACGGCGATCCTCCTATCTCTGCCTCCCAAGTGCTGGGATTGAAGGTGTATGCCACCATGCCTGGTTTTCTCTTTTTCTTTCTTTTTCTTTGAGGTAGGGCCTCACTGTAGTCCAGGCTGACTTGGAAATCACTTTGCAGTCCCAGACTGGCCTTGAACTCACAGCAGTCCTCCTACCTCTGCCTCCTGAGTGCTGTGATTAAAGGCAGGCGCCACCGTACCAGGCTTGTCATTTGTTTATCTCAATTATTACAACTTGAGATCCTCGTGCCTCAGCCTCCTGAGTGTTGGGGACTGCAAGTGTGTGCCACCAGCCCAGCTTCTTTCCTTCAAGTCTAACTTTTTACTAGATTGAGCTTGGCAGCACCTGTCCTGTGCATAATGCTCACTGAGCTGTAGCTTTTAGGCTCTTGGGAGGTTTTTCTTAAAGGCTCATTTATTTCCTGTTGGGTCTTTGCTTGTCTTCAGCAGTAAGCACTTTATTTTGACCCTCTTACTCCACCTTCTGTTTACTGTGAGGCATTAACTAGTGTGCTATTTCATATAATTTAGCTTCCTCATTTATTCTTTTTTTCTTTTTGGTTTTTCAAGGTAGGGTTCTCAAGGTAGGGTTCTGCTCTAGACGAGGCTGACCTGGAATTCACTATGCAGTCTTAGGCTGGCCTCAAACTCACAGTGATCCTCCTACCTCTGCCTCCTGAGTGCTAGGATTAAAGGTGTGTACCACCATGCCTGGCTTGTTAGGCTTCATTTTATTTATTTTTAAAATATTATTTATTTATTCATTTGAGAGAGAAAATGGGCACGCCAATGCCTTTAGCCCCTGCAAACAAACTCCAGATGCATGTGCCCCCTTGTGTATCTGGCTTACGTGGGTCCTGGAGAGTTGAACTGGGATCCTTTGGCTTTGCAGGCAGATGCCTTAACTGCTAAGCCATCTCTCCAGCCCCAAGCTTCATTTTTTTAAAAATTAAAAAAAAATTTTATTTAGAAGTTATCAATCTTTAATAACTTACAGGCAAATGCTAAAAAAGTTATTAATGGTAATACAGAAGACATACGCAGCTTATAAAACGGGTTGTGGATCTACAAATATAGAATTCTTGGCACTTTCACACAGACACAAAAATTTAGATTATTGTGACTGGGTTTCTAAAAAAGCAGCTAGGGAAATCCTCCAGTTAGGGGGGAAAGGGAAGATACTTCTCACTCATCCCCAATGCATTCACTGAACTTTCTAACCCCCAAAAAAAAAAAAAAACGCTCCCACCCAAATAAAAAGCTAGACTTAGGAAAATGAGAATGGGGTCGAGGTAGAGAATCAGCATTTACATTTCAGTCTCCAATCTTGCAGCCCCTTTTCTTTGGGGGTGAAGACGACGAGAGAAGTGAAGACACCCCATCTTCCCTCACCTGATGTGGCACCAAAACAGGACTCCTATTTTCCTCTGTCCTTCACATTGAGGTGGACAGGTCCTGCACCCCAGGCTGATTACAAGGTCACAGGCTCTACCAGCCTACATCCAAGTATACTGACCCTTACTAGATGGGGACAGCCTCAGGTCACTCTCCCTTCTTGCCCACTTGGCTGCCTTCTTCCTCTTGAGGATCATTTCGTACAGGTGCTCTAGGCCTGGCTGCAGGCCCAGACTGTCCACAGCGCTGCAGCATTGCACGTGGGTGAGTGTGGCAGGAGCCAGCTCACGGACTGCCAGTCTTTTCTCCACCTCGGCTGAACTCAGTGCCCTGGGCTGGTCCTTCTTGTTGGCTAACACCAGCACGGGCACTCCTTGGTTGTCCAAGGCCCTGCTGATTCGGTGTAGTTCCACCTTGGCCTCTTCAAGCCGTTCAGTCTCAGCAGAGTCCACCACAAACACCAGCCCATCAGTCCTGTGGGTATAAGAGTGCCACATTGGTTGCAGCTTCTCCTGACCCCAACATCCCACACTTGGAAGGTGATTTAACAGGATCCTCCCAAGGGCACTCGGATTTTCTCAGTGTTAAACTCTGGACAAACTCCTTGAACTTGAGTCGGTAAAGCAGGGAAGTCTTTGCAGCAGAATCCAGCCCAATGACCACAACATGTAAGGCCTGGAAGCTGGGCAAAAAGGAGGTGGTGGATGCCATGTCTATCAGGTGATTTCCTATCTTTGAGCTAAGGTGCAGGTCCGAACTAAGGGGAAGCTCTTGGGCTCCCGGTGGAGATAGGGAGGAGGAAGGGGCCTTAAAATTGCAGATAGCACAGATGGATTATCTTCCGCCAGCCATGCCTCCTCCTCCAACACTGACTCTGGAGCTTCTGCAGACTGTCCCCAGGCTTCATTTTAAAAGATACTACTTTTATTTCCAAAGTTATTTGATTGTGTTTCAGAATTTTTCAAATTTTGGCTTAGAATGATCTTTCACAGTGCTTGTAATTTCCCAAGCAAGAACCCTGCCCCTAGCCTAATGAGCTGCATACTTTGTCATCCCCTCTGTGCCTCCAGCTTGTTTGGGATAAGAGCTTGTGTGGCTTTGTGGGTGAGTCCTGGCATATTTTCCTATTGTGAAGGCATGTTTCTGATGGTGACACTTTATTCTTGCATAACTTCTGGGAGCGAGGCGCCCTTTCTAGTGTGAATGTGGAGCAGGCTTGGTTGGGTGGCCCTGTACTCTCCCTGTGCTTTTGCCTCAGTGCAGGTCCAGTGATGTGGCTGTTTCTGAGTGTTCCCTGCCTCTGCTATTACTGATAGCTCTTCATCCCCATCATACTCAGTTTCACTCTGCTCAGTGTCTTCCTCAGGCTGCTCACTGGTCCTGAAGGGGTCTGGTGAGGACCTTTCAGAGTTCTAAGACTAGACAGGTGACTAGAGGGCCTCTGCAGGCCATTTACTGCAGACCAGGGCCATGATGCCTTGGGATTTCAGCTGCTTTTATCTCACTGACCTTTCCTGCTTTCTGGAGAAAGCTGTTATCTGTATTCTCTCCTTGGGCCCATTGGTCAGTTTGTTGTTCCTCTGCTTCTCCCTCAGAGACACTGATATCATGCAGATTTGTGGCTGGTGGTATTTTGTCCCCTCTTTGCCATCTAGTTTTGTCCACAGTTTTTGGTTTTGCTGTGTTTCTTTGTTCTTCTATGGGAACTGGAGATCTAAAACCTGTGCTACCACCATACCTCTCCCCTGTGTCTCCTGGCCCTTGAGTGACACCTCTTCCTTCTGTGAGAGAAGACACCATTCATATCCTGTAATTTCCTGTTTGCTATCCCATTATCTGTTCACATCACTGCCTATGCTTATTGATTTGCAGGTGACCAGTATGCACTGAAGATGCGGTTTGTCGACCATGTATTTGATGAACAGGTGATAGACTCTCTGACAGTGAAGATCATCCTGCCTGAGGGTGCCAAGTGAGTGGGACTGCTCCTTTGCCTTTCACCCGTATCTCTGGCGCTACCTTATATTATTTATTTATTTACTTATTTGTGAAGAGAGAGAGAATGGATGAAACAGGGCCTTTTGTCACTATAAATGAACTCCAGATGCCATGTGCCACTTTGTGCATCTGGCTTTATGTAGGGACTGGAAAATTGAACTTAGGCTGTCAGGCTTAGCAAGCAAGTGCCTTTAACCACTGAACCATCTCCCCAGCCCCTGGTGGTTCTTTTTTTGGTGCCTAAAGAGGGACCTGTGTTCTAAGAGCTCAGTGTAGTTGTTCATTAAATAGCTTTGGCTGAGAAACCTGTTCCAGAAAACCTTCTGACTCAAGCTAGGAAGGAATCATCTAGACTCAAAGGAAGAAACAAGGTTTATCTAGGACATCTTCTGAAAACCCTGTTCCTTTGTATGCTTGGAGCAGAACCCAGAATTTCCTCAGTAAGCCAGAGGGCAGCTTGAGTCTGATGAGGTGATGTATTCCAGGAAAGAAAGTGAGACAAGCCAAGTGTGTGGTGCCCACATATAACCCCACACTGGGGAGACTGAGACAGCAGGACCTCCAGTTTGAGGCCAGCCTGCGCTACATGTAGTGAAATCCTGTCTCACAATGAAGGTAGCCAACTAGGCATGGTGGCACATGTCTTTAATCCTAGCACTATGGAGACTGAGGTAGGAGCATCAAGGCCAGTCTGGGCTATAAAATGAGTTCCATATCAGCCTGGACTAGAGTGAGGCCGGGTGTGGTGGCGCACGCCTTTAATCCCAGCACTCGGGAGGCAGAGGTAGGAGGATCGCCGAGAGTTCAAGGCCACCCTGAGACTACATAGTTAATTCCAGGTCAGCCTGGACCAGAGTAGACCCTACCTTGCAAAACAAAACAAAACAAAAAAATAGAGTGAGACCCTGCTAAAAAAAAAACAAACAAAGCTGGATGTGGTGGTGCACACCTTTAATCGCAGCACTTGAGAGGCAGAGGTAGGAGGATTGCCATGAATTCGAGGCCACCCTGAGACTACATAGTTAATTCCAGGTCAGCCTGGACCAGAGTGAGACCCTACCTCGATAAACAAAAAACAAACAAACAGAAAAAAAACAAACAAGGCTAGGCATGGTGGTGGATGCCTTTAATCCCAGCACTTGGGAGGCAAAGGCGGGAGGATCACCATGAGTTCGAGGCTACCCTGGGACTACATAGTGAATTCCAGGTCAGCCTGGGCTAGAGTGAAACCCTGCCTCAAACAAAAAGCAAGCAAGCAAACGACCCCCCCCCCCCCAAACAGTAACAACAACAACAAAAATAGCCAGGCAGACAGTATTCTGATAAAAGAAAATGAAAGTGTGGTGGACTTGTGGCTCCTTTCTGTGCTGGGCCTGACTTGGGATCTTTGAAACAAAAGGACTGTGTGACATGGAAGAGATAGCTCATAAAAATGAGAACCTAACTGGAGAACCAGGGCATCTGCAGGAGTCCATTTGGTGGGAGCAGATGGGCATTCATGGGTACCTGCTCCTGGCATGACAAAAGCACCTGGATGTGTTTTTTGTGTTACCTGATCTAGATCTTGTCACAGTGTCTGTGTGGCCTCTCTTGGTTCACATGTCCACTCTGACTGCCAGGATGACAGATGCTTTGATTGTTGCATGGGGAGGACTCATTCTCCCAAGCAAAACTGCCATGTGCCACCTACCAGGAGAAGGGACAGTAGACTTGGGTAGAACAAAATAATACCTAGCTCTGAAAAAGGCTATGCTTATGGAAGGAGAGCTGATTCAGAATAACTGCTGAGGGACTCTTCAGGTCCTGGAGGATGCTCAGGATGGACTGTTGGAGAGCTGTGTCCACTGTGACCCTGGGGGTGTGATGTCTGTGTGAGCACTGGAGGAGGACCATCACCCCAGCAGAAGTAATCTCTAGCTTTCTTGCAGTGGATCAACAGCTATAAGGTGATCCAAGCTGTCAGAAGGGGTGGAGGAATGTTAACTCACTGTTCTGATGGCCCCTTAGTCTTAGAATCTTTTTTTTCCTGAGGTAGGGTTTCACTAGCCCAGCCCAGGCTGTCCTGGAATTCACTATGTATTTTCAGGGTGGCCTCGAACTCATGGCAATTCTCCTACCCCTGCCTCCCAAGTGCTGGGATTAAAGACGTGCGCCACCATGCCCGGCAGTCTTAGAATTTTGGACTCACGCTGTCATCGGTCAGTGTGGTATATTTGAACTTGTACTGTCTTCTGTCTATTCCAGGAACATCCAGGTCGACAGTCCCTATGACATTAGCCGAGCCCCAGATGAGCTGCACTATACCTACCTGGACACATTTGGCCGACCGGTGATTGTTGCCTACAAGAGAAACCT
This sequence comes from Orientallactaga sibirica, assembly GCA_036365145.1. Classification (NCBI taxonomy): domain Eukaryota; kingdom Metazoa; phylum Chordata; class Mammalia; order Rodentia; family Dipodidae; genus Orientallactaga; species Orientallactaga sibirica. The sequence goes on along the minus strand of JAEOAD010000029.1, from coordinate 5,820,363 downwards.
GGTTGAGCAGCACATTCAGGACATTGTGGTGAGCGGCTCCCATGTTCACTCCAGGCAGCGGCCTGGGCATGTAGACTTGGGGGTGGGCATCTTGTTGGTTGGTGTTTTGTGGTTTGGGCCCAACCTCCCTCTCAGATGCCTGTACCCCACTCTCCCTCAGGTGCACTACACCTTCAACAAGGTGCTCATGCTGCAGGAGCCCCTGCTAGTGGTGGCCGCCTTCTACATCCTGTTTTTCACCGTCATCATCTACGTCCGCCTGGACTTTTCCATCACCAAGGTACCCTTGCTGCTCTCTTCCTGTCCTTGTCAGGCTGGCTTTGTGTCCTCAGGGATGGGTTTCATCGGTGCCATTCCCAGTGAGCCCAGGCAGGATTTGGATGGCAAGACCCTACCTCCTGTGGGACTCTGCTAGTTGTCACTGAAGAGATTAGGCTTTTCCTGTGGTGTGGAGTGGAAGCCAAAGCCTCTCTCATGCCAGACAGGGGCAATGCCACTGAGCTGCATCCCAGCCTTGTGCTCTGTCTCTGAGGCTGTGATCATCAGCACTCACGTTTAGTCCCTGTACCCTGACTTGTTTGGAAGCACAATAACTTCACTGGAAAAATCACTGGAAGATCAGTGCTTTATTTAGCTGATTTGAACTTGGAGGTGGAATGCCCCCTTGGTTGTCTCATCAACACCTTCTCTTCCTTTCTTTGTGGAGCCCCTTGTGGGGCGATGACTCAGCCCTTTCCACCACCTTTCCCTCCCTTGAGCTCTGCTCACTGAGGAACAACTCCTTTGCCTTCCTCAGAGCGGCCAGCACTGAACATGTCTTCAGGTTATCCTTGTCTCTTTCTTTTCTTCACTTGTTATTGCCCACATTACTGCTTTGGGAAGGCATCTGGCATTCTGTTGTGCACAGCACCCATAGTCTGTGAGGCAGGAGGGAGCAAAGCATGGCAGGCATAGGCTGTGCTTCTGTGTTGAGGTCTGGGAGAAAGATGGGCAGAAAGGTGGCAAGGGGCTTACAGCTGTAGAGCACTATTCATGGTGCACAGTGGCACCTCTGGGTAGTGTCAAGATTCATCTGAACAAGGGTGTTGACCTAAGTGCCTCTGCAGAGGAATGTGGCTGCCTGAATGTCAGGAGGAGTGGCTGGGAGCTGCAGGCTAACCTTTTCCCTAAGCAGAAATGGAGCTGGATTTCACTGTGATCCTTGAAGACTGTTTACTGTAAAGGAACTGTCTGCAGCACGTTGTTCCATGAGGAGCTGATGTCATTTGGTCCCAGTGTCCGTGGTGCCTGAGTGTATGTGTGTGAATGGGTGTGCCAGGTTCTCTTGTTACCAATGAACTTCATCATGTACATGCAACACTTCGTGTTTGGCACACTACCATTATTGTTCTTGGCCATGTCTCTATATGCCCCTTGGGACTGCAAAGTGGGTATTTGCTTCTTGGGTCCCCAGTCTTCCTGTGCTCATCTTGGTTCTCCTTAAGTGTCAGCAAGTGTTTGACTTTCTGGCTTCCTAAGAAGGTGACTTCTTTGGACAGCCGGCAGCAGGGGGGTGTTCTGTGGAATGTAAGTTGGAGTGGGTTCCAACCTGACATGGTGTGTCTGTCCTCTAGGATCCAGCTGCAGAAGCAAGGATGAAGGTGGCCTGCATCACAGAGCAGGTCTTGACCTTGGTCAACAAGAGACTAGGCCTCTACCGACACTTTGATGAGACTGTCAATCGGTACAAACAATCCAGGGATGTCTCCACCCTCAACAGCGGCAAGAAGAGTCTGGAGACAGAGCACAAGGCTGTAACCAGTGAGATCGCGGGGTTGCAGTCCAGGCTGAAGACAGAGGGCTCTGATCTGTGTGATAGAGTGAGTGTCTGGCATGGTTGTGACTTTATGCCCCACATTAGGGGATGGTTGCTCTCTCACGCTCACTTGCATGTATGTGGGGTGACTGGTTGAGTGGTGCTGGCTGTGGATCTCTTCTGCATATCTGTCCATGTGCGGGCAGTGAGAGCTGCAGCTTCTCTTCTGAAGCAGCCTAAACGTGACCCCTCTGCCTACAACATGGTGGGAAGAATCTAGACTGGAGCTGGGTGGTGCCCATGCCTGTCATCCCAGCAGTTAAAAGCTGGGGCAGCAGGATCTTAATGAAGGCCAGTTCAGATTACATAATGAAGTCAAGGCTAGCCTGGGCTAAAGGGTGAGTCACTGTCTCACTTTTTTTTGTTTTGTTTTTGTTCTTGTTTTTTCAAGGTAGGGTCTCACACTAGCCCAGGGCTGACCTGGAACTCACTCTGTAGTTCCAGGCTAGCCTCAAAGTCACAGGAATTCTACCTCTGCTTCCTGAATTAATTTTCTTCTTCCTTCTTCTCCTCCCTCCCTCCCTTTCTTCCTTTCTTCTTGTCTTCTTTGCTTCTTCTTTTGGAGACCCTGTCTCAAAACTGACCAAGCCACAGAAAAACAGATTTCAGAAGCATGAGTTCAGACCTAGGCTCTGATCCATCTTTGTAAACTAAGGAAAGTTACCTAGTTTCTATGTCTCAGTTTTCTCATCTGTAAAGGGAATGTCACTAGTTCTTCACAGTGGTGTGAGTGTGAAAAGAGGTAGTGTGTGTCAGCACTTGAAAGACCCACCTGCCACTCTTCACGTAGGAAAGGAAGACTGCTGACAGGTGTGCCTCAGAGTTCCTGGACACCCTTTCGTCTGGTTCCCCTGTCTCCTCCTCACCCTGTTAACTTCTTCCTTTGTAGCCCCCACCACTCTGAAATGATTCCTTTTTTTGCTTAAGAGGGTTTGTTTGTTTGTTTGTTTGTTTGTTTGTTTGTTTTGAGGTAGGGTCTCACTCTAGTCCAGGCTGTTCTCTTACCTCTGCCTCCCAAGTGCTAGGATTAAATGGGTACCTGGGTAAGTGGGTTTTTGTGTCAGCTTTATGAAAGCAGAACACCTCATCTGTTCCTATTCCTGTTTTCTTTCTGGAGCTGGGCACACAGAAGGTGACAGTGGACATGATCTGCTCTGCTTTCACCCTCCACATGAGCCTTTGGTTTTTGGTCTAACTCAAATCCCTGACCCTATTGGGTAGGGAAAGAGTGGGCATTCATTGGTCCCGCTATGTGCCAGGGACTATGTTGGGTCCTACATATTTTACTGTTGTCACACTGAAGAGCAGCTTGTTGCTGGGGTCAGTTTGAGGGAATGTGGCTTACAGATGGTGAAGCTTCTGTCGGATGCCAGTCTTGTCCTCCTGCATGCTCTCTGCCCTGGGCACTTCTCTTTGCTGTATTTGTGGCTGTCCCTGTGGGCTCTGGGTCTGTAACCTGGGGGACTACATGACTTGCTGAGTGGGGCGGGAGGACAGCTCTCAAGTCCCACCCTGCTCTTGCCTTGGTCAGGTGAGTGAAATGCAGAAGCTGGACGCACAGGTCAAGGAGCTGGTGCTAAAGTCAGCTGTGGAGGCCGAGCGGCTGGTGGCCGGCAAGCTCAAGAAGGACACATACATCGAGAATGAAAAGCTCATCTCAGGAAAGCGCCAGGAGCTGGTCACCAAGATCGACCACATCCTGGATGCTCTGTAGCCCAAGGTGTCTACCTTTGCAGATGGCATGGATGGGATAGAGGGAGGTTGAGCCAGCATGGCACTTGCAAAAGGCCTCACGGAAGAGAAGGCCCTGCCTTAGGCAATGCAAGAAGTTTGTCCCTTGTGTCTTAACTTTTTTTAAAAAAAAACCTATAGAAAAATCTTATTAAAAACAAAACATCTTTGTGTTTTGAACAAAAGCATCTTCAATAGTTGATTAGTATTTTGTTTTGATGACTGGGTTTTGTTGCTTTTTCCAGCTTATAAGCCCTATTTTATGCCCATTTCCTAATGTCTGGTTATTTTGTGGATGTGTGCGTGTGTTTTTTTTTAAGAGTGTGTGTGACCAAATGGAAATAAAGAAGGGGCTGTGAACATTTGCTTTTGTTGTGTTGAAAAATCTCTTAATTATTAAAAAAATTAATTTGAGAGGGGGGCACAATGAGAGAGAGAATGGGCATGCTGGACCTCTAGCCACTGCAAATGAACTCCAGATGTATGTGCCACCTTGTGCATCTGGCTTTATGTGGGTACTGGGGAGTCAAATCTGGGTCCTTTGGCTTTGCTGGCAAGTGCCTTAACTGCTGAGCCATCTTCAGCCCCCTTAACTTAATTCTTAAGTTTGGGGTAATTCATCAAATGCTTTCTGTTCATTAAGTAATGGATTTACTCCTAAGAGTATTTTCAAGACAAATATTTATTTACATATCAGAACACCTCTTGTAAATTTTTTTTTTTTTTTGAGGTAGGGTATCACTGTGGCCCAAGCTGACCTGGAATTAGTTAACTTCATAGTCTCAGAATGGCCTCGAACTCAGAGACCCTCCTACCTCTTCCTCCCGAGTGCTGGGATTAAAGGCGTGTGCCAGCATGCCCAGCTTTTTGTGTTTTTTGTTTTTCTAAGGTAGGGTTTCACTGTAGCCCAGGCTAACCTGGAATTCACTATGTAGTCTCAGGGTAGCTTTGAACTCAGTGATCCTCCTACCTCTGCCTCCCGAGAGTGCTGGGATTAAAGGCATGCGCCACCATGCCTGGCTGGTTTCTCATCCCCCCCCCCTTTGTTTTTTTCCTAATTTTTTGAAGTAGGGTCTCTCTGTAGCCTAGGCTGACCTGGAATTCACTATGTAGTCTCAGGCTGTCCTTGAATTCATATCTATTCTCCTACCTCCCTCCTGAGTGCTGGGATTAAAGATGTGTGCCACCATGCCCAGCTTTCTTGTGGGTTTTGAATCTGTTTTGAATTCTGGCATTGAGGAGGGTGATAAGTAGAGCAGAGATGGTTCTTAGGATGATGGGCAGTCAGATACCTAACTCACTCACAATCACAGACTATCCATACCATACCCTGTGAGGAAGGAGAATGCTGGGAGCAGGGTCCAGAGCTGAGCCAAGAGATGGTGTAATTGACAGAATTGGAATGCTCTGGACATCCTGCACTGTGTGTGACAGGCTCTGGTACATGCCAGGGCTTGAGAACCTGGAGGACCTCTGTAGTATAAGGTGGAGAGAGTGAAGGGGGTTGCAGAGGGGAAAGCCAAACAATATAGAGCTTTGTGGGTCTGTCAAAGCTGTGGCTTTCCCTTAATGGCAGTGTAAACTGGCCACTCTTTGAGCTGGGTGGTGTACTGGCTAGAAGTGAGACTCTGATGTTGGTGTATGAAACAAGCCAAGAGTATATTGTACTCCAGGACAAAGATGATGAACAGATGGGTGGAGCTTGATTTAGGTGGAGGTGGTGCTAAGTTTGCCTGTACTTCTGTCTTTACCTAGTTTCTTTCTTCAGGTAGTATGAGGTTATTTGTCTGGAAACCTTCCATAACCTCACCAACTTGGGCTCAGGTGCTTCCACCTCAGTCCAGTGGTGGAATGTGTAACTGCTGGACTAGGTGATGGAAATTGTCTGATAGGCTCACCCTAGTTAACAGCTAGGTGTGCACACATGACACATAGTAGGTAGTTACTGAATGAGTGACTTACATACTTTTTGGAATTGTATTTATTTGCAAGCAGAGAAAGCTGGGGGTAGAGAGAGGGTAGAGAGTATGGGTGCGTCTGGTACCTATAGCCACTGCAGACAAACTCCAGATGCATATACCACTGTCTGGAGTTGATTTGCATCACCTGATTAACCCATTCTCTCCCTCTTTCTCTTCTGGCAGTTTACAAAAAAAAAAAAAAAGTTGGGCTGGAGAGATGGCTTAGTGGTTAAAGGCTAACCACCCGTGTTCAATTTCCTAGTACCCATGTAAAGCCAGATGCAGAAAGTGACATGTATATCTCGAGTTGCAGGGGCTGGTGGCACCAGTGTGCCCAGTTTCTCTGTTTCTTTCTCTCTGTGCTTGCAAATAAATAAAAACATTGTTTTAAAAATTAAATCCCAGTGTGCCCAATCCCAGTTTCTCTGTTTCTTTGAGACTCTCTGTGCTTGCAAATAAATAAAAACATTGTTTAAATAAAAATTAAAATTAAATCCCAGCACTTCAGAGGCAAAGGCAGGAGGAGAGTTCGAGGCCACCCTGACACTACATAGTGAATTCCAACAACAAATAAATAAATAAATAAAAATAAATAAAAATTTTAAAAAAATTAAAAAAGAAGGGGAACCCCTGGCGTGGTGGCACATGCCTTTAATACCAGCACTGGGGTGGGGGAGAGGCGAGGCAGAAGTAGGAGGATTGCTGTGAGTTCGAGGCCAGCCTAAGGTTAGAGTTGATTTACAGGTTAGCCTGGACTAGAGTGAAAACAAAACAAAAAAATGTTAAGTGGGGAGAGGTGATGAGGTGCACACCTTTAGTCCCAGCGCTTGGGAGACAGGTAGGAGGATCTTGAGTTTGAGGTCAGCCTGGGCTAGAGTGAGTCCCGCCTGGGAGTGGAGGGAGGAGGGAAGGCAAGAGGAAAAAAGCCAAAAAGGGGAGTTGGTGGCTAGAGCAGGATCGGGGGGGTTGTGAAGCTGACGGGTTAATGTGGAGACTTAGGTGTGTGACACCACTGGCAAAGATCCAGGGGACCCCAAGGACAGTGGGGAATGGGTGCAAATCCAGCCCCGTCACTGGCTATAGGCAAGTCCGTTTCTTCTCTAAGATGGGACAGCGCTGTTATCTGCTCCTTAGGATGACAGGATGATTGATGTCTGTAAAAAAAAACGACATCTCGTGCTGGCCACGCAGGGAGTACTGCAGCTGGAGTGCTCCGGTCTGAGCTGGAGCTCAGCCTGGGAGCCTTGAACTTGTATTCTGGGCGCGATTCTCGCTCCGGAGGAAGCTTGTCCTGTGGCCGCCTCGGCGCAGCGCCCGGCCCGGTGGAAGTCAGGCTTCAGGGGCCCTGTCTCCACTCAGCAGTTCTTTTGGAGCAGTGGCTCGTTGCGCTCCATCCCTCTGCCCCTGCTGGCTGACATGTGGAAGAATCGCGCGTGCGCCCTGGCATCTGTTCAAGCTCGTCCGCGCTCCGCTAGGGGGCGCCGGCAGCGAGGCTGGACGCGCAGGCGCAGTCAGCGATTAGTAACCCCGAATGCCATGTAAGCACGTGCTGCGCCTGCGCTAAAGGCAGCCCGGCCTTACCCTAAACCGCGCTCAGGTCGGTGCGCCACCTACAGGTGTGGGCCGAAGTGGACCTGGGTCTGGGGTCTGTTCAGTCGAACTGTGAGGCAGCAGAGGGGCGAAGAGGACCCTGCAACCCGGCCTGTCCAGCTTCCTCTATTCTTAGAGTACTGGGCCTTGAGCCTCTGGCCACGACAATCCCATGTTTTCCGAGGAGCAGAGTAGGGCCTCAGTTTCCCCTTTGCAAATCCGACCTCACATCCCACTGGGTTTGGACCGGAGGGTGATGTGGGTAGAGCAACCCTGCAGGTGCCACGTGGCCCTGGGCAGCAGGCCGGAGAGGGGCTGGGGGTGCTCGGCTGCCTCCATTTGTCTTGGAGGCTGACATGGAGAAAACCCCAAAGGACCAGTCGCCCTCACAGTTTCACCACAAGTATCCTGACCGGGCGTCTGGTGCCGAGCTGATAGTGCAGGTCCTGGCCGCAGCCCCGCCGGAAACCGCGCTGCCAGCGGTTGGGGGCCGCAGGCTGGGACAGGAAGTGCCCGGTGCACCCCAGGCCTCTGCAGGCCTGTGCCTGGACCAGGCTGCCGCCATGTTGAAGCTGGGCCCCAGGACTGGGGCTGTGCTGTCATAGGTGACAGGACCAGGACAGTCACCTTTGGCCCGGTCTTCTCCCCTGGCCGTGCTCACCATCAGGTTTCTCAGCTCTTTAGACTCATGTCAGGCCTAGACTTGAACCAGGAGCCCACAGGGTAGTACTGGGTATCAGGAAAGACAGACTGACTTGGGGAACAATTTCCAGAGAGATCACAGTGAAGAATTTTCCTGTGGGAGGGAGGAGCCCTCAGACCCCTTTAAATCTCACTGCTTAGGTAGAACCCAGAAAGATTCATCTAAGATGGGTGTCTTAACCAACTGTCACTAAATGCCACCCACTCTGAGTGACTTGTAAACCAACAGGAGGGATTTACTCCTCAGTGTTCTAGAAGTGTGTGCTCACAGAGGGGCTGTTCACTAAGTCCTCTCATGTTGAAAGAGGCGGTGACCTCGGGGTACTCATTCATAGCTGAGGTGACTCATTGATGGGGGCTGGGCTCCTGTGACCTAATCAACTCTCAAAGGTCCCTCCTACATTATGGCTTAGGTTTCAGCATGAACTTGAGGGGACACACAGCTATGGTTTTTGGGGAGGACAGGAGCCTGTTGGAGCGCTGGTGGGAGGGGAGGAGGTAATAGGAAGGGCCAGGTAGTAGATCTAGGAGAGAAGGGGCCAATCAGTAGAGAAAAGAGCAAGTCCAGTGGGTCTGAAGACACCAGAGAGAGCTGTGAGACAGTGCCTCACACCAGCACCCAGGAAGACCAAGTAGAGCTCTTCCCCTTTCATGAGGGTTGTTTTCCCCTGTCCTCAGCCCTCAGATCTCTGAAGTGCATGGATTGCTGCTCACCCACCCCCAACCCTTGGATCCTAAGCAATTTAAACAGAGGCAACGTGTCATTCAACAGGTGAAGGTGTCAGGCACTGTCTTGGACACCAGGGCTATGATAATAAGGAGAACACAGCCCTGTGTGTCCTTGAGGAGCAGACATTACAGAATGAATCATTCAGGCAGTGAACACTACAGCTGTAGGAAAACAGCCTGGCGATATGCTAAAAAGACCTAGTCTGAAGGTTGGGAGGCATCCCTTAGCAGGCAGTGTGGCCCTACTTCCTGCTGCTTTTCTTCCTGGCCTCTTTCCTACCCACCCATCCAGGCCTCAGCTGCAGTACCTCCTGCCTCGAGGTTGCATTCATGGCATGCTTCCCTCACCTCAGCACCCAGCTTGCTCTCCAGGGCCTGGTTTCTGGAGCCACAGACCCAGCACTCATGGCCTGCCTGTGCTGCACAGTGTGGGCCAGGCCCCAGCTGCCATCTACCCACTGAAGATTTGGGATTGTTCCTCTTCTTTGAGCCTCACGTTGCCATTGGGACCACAGGGACTGTAAATGACCTGGAAAGGTTACGTGACTTGATGCCGTGGCACAGAGCAGGGGTCACCCCTTGACTGTGGCTTGAACTCGGTGACACTGCTCATTCCGCTTTAACAAGTCCACGCACTGCTGGTTCTGACAGCAGGTGGGAACTGGTACCTCTGTGTAGTCCTCTCAGACCTGGGCCAGACACTGCATGACCTCAGGCAAGTCCCTTCTCTCTCAGGGGCCTCAATGACAGAAGTCTGAGGGCCTTCAAGGCACTGATACTCTGAAGCATGGATTCTGGGACTGGCATTTGAGTGAAGGGTGGAAGTGCTGGCCTAGGTGTTCTCCAGGGTCCTTCCTCTTCCCATGCTGGGTGAGGCAGGCAGGTTTCCCTACTACCTTGTCAAGAGAGCCATGATGCTGTACCCTGCCCTGAGTCTGAGTCCCCTTCCTTCCTTCCTTCCTTCCTTCCTTCCTTCCTTCCTTCCTTCCTTCCTTCTTCCTTCCTTCCTCCCTCCCTCCCTCCCTCCCTCCTTCCTCTTTCTTTCTTTCTTTCTTTCTTTCTTTCTTTCTTTCTTTCTTTCTTTCTTTTGGTTTTTCGAGGTAGGGTTTCAGGGTGGCCTCGAACTCACAGCAATCCTCCTACCTCTGCCTCCCGAATGCTGAGTGCTGGGATTAAAGGTGTGTGCCACAACGCCCTGACCTGAGTCTTTCTTGTCACATTGCTCTGGCTTGTCTCCTGGGTGCTTGCATCTGTGAGCATCTGAGGCTTGCAACCATTTTGACGTCTGGGGGTACCCAAGCCACTCCCATTCCTGAGACCACACCAAGGTTTGCACACACAGGTGAGCACGTACATATGCACATCCAGCATGAGGGAGATTTATGCATGACAGCTGTTTGTTGCGCACCTGGCCAGTGTAGGGTGCTGCTCTTGGATCTGGGGATATAATAGGGAGAGGTCAAAGTTTCTACCCTCAGGGGTCTTTGATGCCTACAGAGATGCTTGTCAAGTCCTGACCATTAGAGCACAGGTGGCACTCACAAGCACTGGGTCCCAGGCACCACTTTGTTGGCTTGAGGTTGTAATCCCCACATTGTGGCTGGAGGAGCATGCTCAGCAGGTGATCAGGGCACATGCTGGCCCCAGGGCCTGTGCTCTTGTCTTCTGCTGCTTCCTCTCGCAATGCTCCCAGAGTGGAGCAGAGGCCCATGGGCTGATCCAGTTCCCCCTGTGTAGACTCACTTTACACAGTGTGCAGCTTCTGTCCTCTCGCTCTCAGCGTCTCTCTGGAGAATCCTGCTCTTTTCACCTCAGCTGCAGCTCCTGTCCCTCTGACCCCTCCCCTGATGGCCTGGTCCAGAACCCTCAGGCAGGGCCTGGACTTTGTGCCCAGCACTGAAGCTTGGAGGAGGGTCAGGGTGTGCAGTGTGTGAGGGATGGACACAGGAGAATGGCCACAGCTGTTTCTGGGCTTCCTCTGAGGCCCATGCAGGAACAGGAGAGCAGGATGGGAGGGCCAGGTGGGCTCTAGCCACTTGTGGTGGTGGGATTTGTCAGGATGAGGCCCTGCAATGGAGGAGGCCCTTTTGAACTACTCAGGACTAGAGACGGCCACTGGAGAGTGAGATTTGGGCTGGGGAGGGGAAGGCTAGCTCCAGAGAGATGCCCTGTGGGGCTGGGACCCATGTGTCTGCACGTGTGTCTGAGTACAGACCCATTGTCCATGTTTGTGATTCTGTATATGGGGTAGGGGATGGGAGACAGCCTGGGGCAGTTAGAAGAAAGAGGGTGGGATCAGACTCACTGGGTAACAATGAGACAAGCCATTTAACTCTTTCCCCTTTTCCCCATGAAACAGAACACCAAACAGTCCTTATATTGTGAGGGGGATAAATTTGTGTAAACAAGTGGTGCAAGCAGTGTACTTAAGACACAGCAGTGAGGATTTGTGCATATGGGGGTCAGAGTGTAGAGTCCTCTAGGGTTTTGGAATGACAGGTCTCAATGGAGCTGGCCTCAAAGGCTGTTCCTAGTGTGGTTGCTTGTGACTTTGGGGATCAGGGTTAGGGATGAGGGATTAGGGGCTGGGGGTTAGGGTTAGGGATTAGGGTTAGGGATTATAGTTAGGGTTAGGAATTAGGAATTAGGGATTGGGGTTAGGGATTAGGGGTTAGGGATGAGGGATTAGGGTTAGGGGTTAGGTGCCTTTCTATGCACACAGAGCTCACTGTCATATATCTATGATCTGTCCTTCCCACAGTAGCCTTGCTTTGATTCCTGCTCTCTTACGCTAACAAAATACCTGAAGCTAGGAACTTTATAAAGCAAAAAAGATTAATATTTGTGTATGGTGGCTTGAAGTTCTATCAGAAATAGCAGGCAACTTGCTTCCTGGCAAGCAACCCTAGCTCAGTCAGAATGTGACAGAGAAGGCCATGAGAGTGCAGTGCATGCCTGCTATGCACGGTGGCACACAGTTCTCTCTTCACTGTAGCTTCCCTTATCCCAACTCCAGTGCTCAAGCTCCTGTCCACTGACCGCCCACTGTGTAGATGCACGTTGTGATGTGTGTGGCCCATGAGACATGTGGGGGCTTCATGTGTGTTCATGTGACTCTACAGCAGGCTCTTTGCTGCTTATCAGGCATGTTACATAGTGGCTGGGTGGCTCACATGGCCCTGACTCTTCACGGTTCTGGAGGATGGACGTTCAAGATCCCAGTGCCAGCATGAGGCCTCTTTGAGGATGAAGAATGCCAACCTCTCACTGCCTTCTTCAGGCAGAAGGGACTGAATGCTGTTGGCTAGGGTCTCTTGTATCAGATCCCTGAAGCCAGTCATGAGGTTCTGTCCACCATCCTGACCTAAAGGTCTTACAAATGGTCCCAGGCCTCCTGGTTAAGTTTTCAATATGTAGCTGCTGGGACAATCAGACGCTAGCAATAGTCTCAAAGGATATCAGCCTCACTTGTATCAGCAGGTGTGAGATCTGTGTGGCGGTTGGAGGACAACCTCAGGTGCTGTTCCTTGGGAATGCTGTCTACCTTTTGTTTTCCCCCAGAATGATGCTGATATTATTGATGAAGATGAACGTTATCATTCTTTTCAACCTAAAATTGGACTTAAGATGAAATGAGGGCATTATTATGACATCAAAGGCAAATGTTTGGAGGCCATCGATCAGTGCAATTCAGCAATATATACTGGGTGATTTTGGGCAAGTCACTTAACTTGCCAATGCTTCACCCACTCCTTCCTTCCTTCCTTCCTTCCTTCCTTCCTTCCTTCCTTCCTTCCTTCCTTCCTTCCTTCCTTCCTTCCTTCCTTCCTTCCTTCCTTCCTTCCTTCCTTTCGAGAGACACAAAGAGAGAGAGAATAGGGAGAGAGGGAGAGGGAGACAGAGAATGGGCACGCCAGCAGCCTCTCAGCCACTGTGAAGGAACTCCATATGTGCGCCCCCTTGTGGGCAAGTGCAGCATTGCATCCTTGCGTCACTTTGCATCTGGCTAAACGTGGGACCTGGAGATTGGAACTGGTGTTCTTAGGCTTAGCAGGCAGGCACCTAAACTGCTAAGCCATCTCTCCAGCCTTCTGTTTTTTGTTTGTTTGTTTTTGGTTTTTCATGGTAGGGTCTCACTCTGGCCAAGGCTGACCTGGAATTAACTATGTATTCTCAGGGTGGCCTTGAACTCTTGGTGATCCTCCTACCTCTGCCTCCTGAGTGCTGGGAGAAAAGGCGTATGCCACCATGCCCAACTCCCCTTTCTCGCTCTCTTTCTTTCCTTCTTTCTTTTTGTTTTACTATTTATTTATTTATTTATTGGTTTTTTTGAGGTAGGGTCTCACTCTAGCCCAGGCTGACCTGGAATTCACTATGGAGTCTCAGGATGGCCTTGAACTCATGGCCATCCTCCTACCACTGCCTCCCGAATGCTGGGATTAAAGGCATGCGCCACCACATCCAGCCTTATTTATTTATTTATTTATTTATTTATTTAAGAGCAACAGAGAGAGAAAGAGACAGATAGATAGAGAATGGGCATGCCAGGGCCTCCAGCCACTGCAAAGGAACTCCAGATGCATGTGCCACTTTGTGCATCTGGATTACGAGGGTCCTGGGAAATTGAGCCTCAAACCGGGGTCCTTAGGCTTCACAGGCAAGTGCTTAACCCCTAAGCCATTTCTCCAGTCCCCCCTTTTAAAAAAAATTATGCATTTATTTGCAAGTGCATGTGCGTGTGTGTATGGGTGCACCAGGGCTTCTTTTAAAAAATATCTTACGTTAACACCAGATAGAAAATAATCTCATGCATAATGTATGTGATTAATAAAATATGAACATTTTTATTTTAAAATATATCTTACATAGTTTTATTTATTTGAGAGAGAGAGAGAGAGAGAGAGAGAGAAGGAGAGAGACACAGAATGAGAGAACAGGTGCTCCAGGGCCTCTAGCCACTGCAAATGAACTCCAGACACAAGTGCTAACTTGTGCATTTGGCTTATGTGGGTGCTGGGGAATCGAACCCGGGTTCTTAGGTAAGCACCTTAACCACTGAGCCATCTCTCCAGCTCCACCAGGGCTTCTATACCACTGCAAATGAATGCCAGGCACTTGTGCCACTTTTTGCATCTGGTTTATATGGGCAGCTTGGGAATTGAACCTAGGCTTGTAGGCTTTGCAGGCAAACACCTTTGACCACTGAGCCAATTTCCTAGCCCCTGTCCTCATTCTTTTTTTAAAAGAGTTTTATTTTATTTGTTTGATAGAGAGAGAAAAGGGGGGAAGAGAGAGAGAGAGGGAGGGAGAAAGAATGGCCACACAAGGGCCTCCAGCCACTGCAAACAAACTCCAGACCCATGTGCCACCATGTGCATCTATCTGGCTTTACGTGGGTACTGAGGAATTGAACCTGGGTCCTTAGACTTCACAGGCAAGCTCCTTAACTACTAAGCCATCTCTCTAGCCCTGTCCTCATTCATTTTTTTTTTAAATAGGGCTGGAAAGATAACTTAGCGATGAAGGCACCTGCCTGCTAAGCCTAAGAACGCTGGTTCCAATCTCCAGGTCCCAGATGCAGTTTAGCCAGATGCAGTGATGCAAGGGTGCAATGCCGCACTTGCCCACAAGGGGGTGCACACATCTGGAGTTCGTTCACAGTGGCTGAGAGGCTGCTGGTGCACCCATTCTCTCTCTCTGCCTCTCCCTCTCTCTCTGCCTCCCCCCTCTCTCTGTCTCTCTCTCCAAATATATATATATTTGACAGAATGAAAGAAAGAGGAGAGAGAGAGAGAGAGAATGGGTGTGCCAGAGCCTGTAGCCACTACAAAGCAACTCCAAACGCATGCGTCATCTTGTGCATCTGGCTTATGTGGGTACTGGGGGATCAAACTTGGGTCCTTAGGTTTCACAGGCAAGTGCCTTAACTGCTAAGACATCTCCCCAACCTGTGTCCTCATTCTTAAAAAGGGGAATTAAAGGGCTGGAGAGATGGCTTAGTAGTTAAGGCACTTGCCTGCAAAGCCAAAGGACCTCGGTTCAATTTCCTAGGACCCATGTAAGCCAGATGCACAAGGTGGCTCATGCATCTGGAGTTCATTTGCAATGGCTGGAAGCCCTTGTTTGGCCATTCTCTCTCTCTCTGCCTCTTTCCCTTGCTCAAATAAATAAATAAAAATAAAATATTTTAAAAAGGGAATTAAAGATAGTAACTATCTGAATGTCTATACTAATAACCAGTTTATTTTTTTAATTTTGGCTTTTTGAAGTAGGGCCTTGCTCTAGCCCAGGCTGACCTGAAATTCACTCTGTAGTCTCAGGGTAGCCTTGAATTCACAGTAATCCTCCTACCTCTTCCTCCTAAATGCTAGGATTAAAGGCATATGCCCAGTTTTTTTTTTTTTTTTTCAAGATAGGGTTTCACTCTAGCCCATGCTGATTTGGAACTCACTCAGCAGTCCCAGGCTGGCCTTGGACTCACAGGAATCCAAGGATGTGGTTACCTTCTGCTCAGCCTCCTGGCAGGACTGCTGGCTCTACCCATCTTCAGCTGTGCAGCCTTAGGAAAAGCCCTGATTTCTCTGAACTTCATTTCCATCCTTGAAATGGGGTAATATTAGTTCTAAGTCACAGTGGTTTGAGTGTCAAAGAAGTCAGCTGTGCCAGGAGTCTCCCTTGGTCATGGCAGGAGATTAAAATCTCATTACCACATGAACTCAAAGCCTGGGTGACTGGTACATGTCGCCAGTGATGCTCAGGTGTAACCTGATTGCTGGCAAAGCATCGGTCTTGGTCCTATAGGGGCCCAGAGCCCTTTATGCTGCACTCTTTTGGGAGTGGGATATATGGACTATTCCATGGAGGCTTCTGAGGTCAGAGCCTCAGGTTGGCTTTGGAGTCAGACGGGTCTTAGAGAACAGGGCCATTCTGTGCTGTGGGGTCACAGGGACCTATTATGTGAGCATACAGCAGGCAATAATGCTGTGTGGTCCCTGATGTTCCCCACACCTGTGCAGGTAATGCCTCGGATCCCTCCAGTTCCTCGGACATGCTCTATGGCTCTGAACAAAGGCATCACTCCACTTTCAGAACCTTGTTTTCTTCCCCTTTGCAAAGTGAGGCGATGACCCTGACCCCAGGGTCAGGAAAGAGATACCTTGCTTCACAGAGCTGGTGCGTCAAGTGTGGCAGATGAATAGAGCCCATGTGCACCACCAGAGGGCACCAGTGCCTCGCACATTGCACCTGATGTGGCCTCAGGGTGGAGAGCTGGGGTGTCTGCAGGGAGAGGTGGGATGACAGCCTGAACTCAGGGGTCACTCACCAGAGTTAAATTTCTGCTCTGCAACACACTGGCTGTTGACCCTTCCACCTAAGTTTCCTCCTTGGTCGTCCTTGAATGAACTCCTAGGCATCCTGCCCACAGTGACTGCCCCACACTTCCACATTGCACTCCAGCTCCTGTTCTAACCTAAGCTACGAGGAGAGTTTAACATCCCTATTTATTTATTTATTTATTTATTTATTTATTTATTTATTTATTTATTTATTTTTGAGATAGGGTCTCACTCTAGCCCAGGCTGACCTGGAATTCACTGTGTAGTCTCAGGGTGGCTTCGAACTCACAGTGATCCTCCTACCTCTGCCTCCTGAGTGCTGGGATTGAAGGCGTGCACCACCACGCCCGGCGAGAGTTTCACATCCTTATACCACTGGTTCTTTTTATTCTTCTCTAATCCTGGGGCTTGGGCATGCTAGGCTACTGAGCTATACCACAGCTCCTATTTGTTGGTTCATGGAAGCCATTTCACAGGGTTCCTATGAGGGAGACTGGATGGAGCTCAGGGAAAGAGCTGAGGACCCTACCCTCTGCTGTCAGGAGCCAGACCCAGTTTTGACCTTGAACTTGGTGACAGCTCTCAAAAGGGGACCTGACATACCACTGTTCTCAGGCCTATGTGATGAGGAAAGTGGGCTCAGCTGATCGTGGGCCCACAGACAAACCTTGGGACTCTGGGTGGTGGCTGAGGCGCAGGTCTGTGGAGACCCAGGATATTCTCAGGCTGAGACCCCTGCTCTCGCCCGCCCTGAGGTGCTTGAGGCAGCACACTGGCAGACTGAGCGTGAGAATGAGAAGGAACCAGCAAACCAGGGCTCTTCCTCAGCCTTGAAGAGGCTTGCAAAGCAGGAACATGGATACTGTGTGAAGAACGTTTTTTCTTCCCCAACCAGCCTGCAGCCCAGTACCCATGTGGGGTTCTGGGGACCATGGCACCCTCCCAGAAGAAGACGAGGCGCCAAGCTCAGGCCACATGACAGGCAAAACTTAGATCTGAGCTCAGATCCTCACTCTTCCTGTGTAAGGACCAGCCGGCTGGTTGGGGCTCAGTCACTGATGAGTGTATGGGATGGCCTCCCTGACCCTTTTCCTTCTGTGTCTGAGGTTGTATGCTACACCCCCCAATGTCACCTGCTCCCTCTCCATCCTCCAGGCCCATCACAGCCCTCCATACTCTCCAGGAAGTATGTCTGTGTTTTAAATTGCTGGTACAAAACCTTCAGCAGAAATTCTACCTTCTTGCCATCTGCCAACACCTCTGGGAGAGATTTATTTTCTCTCTCTCTCTTTCCTTCCTTCCCTCTTTATTTTTTGGTGGTGGGGGGTTCAAGGTAGGGTCTTACTGTAGCCCAGGCTGTCCTGGAAATCACTATGTAGTCTCAGGGTGGCCTTGAACTTGCAGCGATCCTCCTACCTCTGCCTCCCAAGTGCTGGGATTAAAGGCATGTGCCACCATGCCTGGCCCTTGGAGAGATTTCCTAGCAATTCCTTGTGAATTCCTTGCAAATTTTCCCAGCATGCTCAGGTCACTCCTATACCTTTTTTAATTTTTTATTATTTTTAAAATTTTTATTTATTTATTAGAGAGAGAGAGAGAGAGAGAGAGAGAGAGTGAGAATGGGCACACCAGGGCCTCTACCCACTGCAAATGAACTCCAGATGCATGTGCCACCATGTGCATCTGGCTTACATGGGACCTGGAGAATTGAACCTGGGTCCTTAGGCTTCACAGGCATGCACCTTAACCGCTAAATCGTTTCTCCAGCCCCATTCCTATACCTTTAAAGATGTCTCTGTATGTGGCTGCACACTGCTTCTTGAGGCCTGACTTAGGTAGTTGCCCTGAGACAACTGGGCAGGGCCCCTAATGATACCCAGAAAATGTTGCATGGGGCAGTTTTACTCCCTCACGCTATGGGCTGGCTGTGGAGGGGCAGTGTGAGCTTCCTGGCGCCTGCTTGGAGAGGCTCATTCTAACAGCCAGCTTGGGACTTCTGTCTGCAGGATGCTATTATCATTATTACAAGCTAAATTCAGGGCCAGGCATAGTGGGACATTCCAAAAAACTGGGAGCTAGAGGCAGAAGGATCAGGAGTTGAAGATCATCCTCAGCTACACAGCAAGTTCAAGGTCAGGCCGGGCTATATTAGACCCTGTCTCAAAACAAAAACAAGGGCTGGAGAAATGGCTTAGTGGTTAAGGCACTTGCCTGCAAAGCCAAAGGACCCAGGTTTAATTCCCCAGTATCCACATAAAACCAGCTGCACAAGGTGGCATATGTGTCTGGAGTCCATTTGCAGTGGCTGGAGGCCCTGGTGCATCCATTCTCATTCTCTCTGTCTTCTTTCTTTCTATCTCTCTCTGCTTGCAGATAAATGAAATATTTTCAAAAAGTTCACAGGGCTGGAGAGATGGCTCTGCAGTTAAAGGTGCTTTCTTGCAAAGCCTGATGGCACAGGTTGGATTCCCCCAGTATCCACATAAAGCCAGATGCACGAAGTGGCGCAGATGTGTGGAGTTCATTTGCAGTGGCAGAAAGCCCTGGCAAGCCCCCTTTTTTTCCCTCTGTCTGCTTCTTTCTATCTCTCTCTCCAAAATAAACAAACAAACAAACAAACAAACAAATTAATTAATTAAAATTTCACAAACTGGGGCTGGAGAGATGGCTCAGCAGTTAAAGGCACTTGCTTGCAAACCTGCTGGCCCAGAGTTCAGTTCCCCAGTACCAATGCAAAGCCAGATACACTAAGTGGTGTATGGAGTTCATTTGCAGTTAGTGTCAAGAGGCCTTGACATGACCATTCATTCTTTATCTCTCTCTCAAAAATAAATAAAAATTAAAAAAATAACAAACCCAGGCTGGAGAGATGGCTTAGTGGTTAAGGCATTTGCCTGCAAAGCCAAAGGATCCGGGTTCAATTCTCCAGGACCCATGTAAACCAGATGCACAAGGGGGCGCATGCATCTGGAGTTCGTTTGCAGTGTCTAGAGGCCCTGTCACACCCATTGTCTCTCTCTCTGTCTCTGTCTCTTTCTCTCTCTGAAATAAATAAGTAAATAAATAATATAAAAAATTTAAAAAATAACATGACCAAACACACACACACACACACACACACACACACACACACACACACACACACACAATCCAAAACTGGGTGTGGTGCTCAGACCTGTAATCCAGGCATGAGGATGCAGAGTTCATGGCCAACATTTACCCATTAGATTTCTCCTGCACATTCACGTTGTCTGTGTCTCTAATCAGTTCAGTTCGGAAGATTGGCCTGGTGAACTGGGCTGGGGCAGCTGAGGCTTCCTGCATAGTCTCCTATGCTTCATCCATGCTCTGGGTCCTTGAACTCACCTCTGCCTCCAGCTTATCTTCAGAGGCCCCTGAGCCTGTGACCCCTGTTCTTGGCAACTTAATGAGAAACATGAACTTGAATGAAAATGGTCATGGATGTAGGATTTCAGCTGAGAGAGAAGGAATGAGACCCAGAGAGGGGACATTTCCCTCACAATCTCAGACCAGAGTCCTGTGGGAGGCCAGCTCCTAGGGTCTGTGTGCCACAGGCAAGCATGTGGCTTTACATGCTGGGTCCCTGATATCATTGGGGAGGAACATTTTTGCTTGTCTTACTGCAGAGACCTGAGGCCTGGCGCTGGCCCTAGGGTATCCTTAGCTGAGGAGGGACAGAGCCATGCGAGATATGGCAGCCTTGCTTCAGGGTAGTCGTTGTTCTATTCCAGGTGTAGGGCTAGGAGAGGACACAGAGGAGGTTGTGAGAGCCTTTGAAGCAAAGCTGGAAATGCAACTTGAACAAACGGATATTGAGGTTGAAAAGTGAAACCCAATAACCATGTAGCCAGTGAGATACACCAGGACTCTGGGTTTGTGCCTCTGATTTCTAAGAGCATTGTTTCTTCAAAAGAAAGGGGTTTCCTTTAAAGAAACGGGGGGTCAAAAACCACAGAGCCCAGGGCAGGCTTTCAGGGAATGCATTTTATTTCGTAGAAAACCTGGGGCGATCCTGGAGTTTCTGGTTTTCCCCCAGCCTAGGAACTTTAGTCATCAGAACCTGAGGACTGGGGGTGAGTCCTGAATGTGACAGCCCACAAGCTGCCAAATCCTGGCCTGGTGCCTGCCCACTGCAGGAATGGAGGGATGCTGGCCAAAGAGAAACCCATACACCATGCAGGGTAGCAGCCAGGGGCTGGCAGGCCTGGGACAGAGCCCAGGGTTGGCTGGAGCCATGGTCCTGGAGCGGAAGCTTGGGAGCTGCTCCACCTATGGGAGTCTCCAGGCCACGGATACCTTGGCCAACTCCCAGCCACCCTCTCGCACAGCTTGCTTAGGCCCTGGGCCAGCCGAGAACGGGCCGGCCGCCATGATGCTCATTGCCTTGGCCTCTTGCTATCCTGGGCAGCCAGCAGTAGGCCAGTGCAGGTTGGCACAGCAAGCTGAGGTTGGAGGGCAAGGTAGGACAGGCCACGCTGTCCCCTTGCCCACCTCTGACTGACACCTCTTCTGTCCTTCCTTTCCCAATTGCCTCCCCTAGGCTCTGCTCCCCGTGGGGTGTGGGGTGGGAGGTTGTTGACAATATAAGCATTAATCTCTCTGCCCAGGACCTCCTGGTCAGGTGGCGCTTATCAGGGCCCTGCTCCTGTCAGATGGGCCTTCCGGAGCCCGCATGCGAGGGGGGGTGCACACAGAAGGAGCCTCTGCTGCAGGGCCTGGAGGCTGCCTTGCCATCCCTGGGCTTTCACAGCCCTTTGCCCCCCCTCCCGCCCCCCACGCCACCCCAGCCCTGTGGGCCGTCTTCCTTACCACATCAGGATACAGAACATTGCATGAATTCCGGTCTCAATGGAATTATTTCAGAATTCTGGTCAACCGCAACCTTGGGGTGTTTCACAAACTATCTATCACTGCTGTGTGATGGGCAAAGCCTAGGTTGGGGGGCAAGTAACGGATACAGGGGGCCCTGTCCACTGCCCAGGGGTGGCAGTCCTTCTAGAGGCACCCAGGGCTCTGCAGGCAGATGTATGTGTATCACGAGCCCCCACCATCCTGGTGGGGGGTGGAGGGCTTAGGTCAGGAAAGGCATGTGGCCAGGCCCAGAATGCATGAGAGAACTCTCAGGCATGGGGCCTTCTCCTGTCTCTGCCACCTCCCAGCAAGAACCTTGGAAAGCTCATGTGAGCCACAGCTGCCTCATCTGTAAAATGGGATCAAGATGCCCACCCTCTCATCAGCAAGAAGTCAGAGGTCAG
Source organism: Orientallactaga sibirica (assembly GCA_036365145.1). NCBI lineage: Eukaryota > Metazoa > Chordata > Mammalia > Rodentia > Dipodidae > Orientallactaga > Orientallactaga sibirica. The sequence continues at coordinate 5,799,182 of JAEOAD010000029.1, read as the reverse complement.
GAGGCCCTGAGGCCAGTACTGTAGGGGACAACATGTGCAAAGGTCCTGGGTAAAGCGTTTGCATAAGAGGCTGGAGGAATGCCCCAGTGGTTAAAGGCATTTGCTTGCAAAGCCTTATGGCCCAGGTTTGATTCCCTAGTACCTACATAAAACCAGATGCAGAAAGTGGTGCATGCATCTGGAGTTTGTTTGCATCAGCAGGAAGCCCTGGTGTGCCCAAGTTCTCTCTCCTTTCTCTCAATAATAAATAATTATTTAAAACAAAAGAATCTGCATAACTGGGGTCTATAACAAGGGAAATCACAACAAAGCTGGTAACCCTTGCCCTTCTCTCTATTTTGGGGTCATGTATATAACTGGAAGGGACAGACCTTACCTTTGTGTCCACTCCCTTTCACACTGTGGTCATAGCTCCCTTCATGCTGGAACAGTGCCCCCTCATTCGTTAGCATCGCAGGTCCAGCCAGCAACTTTGACCAATGACGATTGGCCCCAGGGAGTAAGTGGTATAGATCTCCCCACTCTGCTTCCAGCTCCCCAAACATCCCTGAGGCTCCGTGTCCTTCGTACAGATCCTGATATAGTTACCAGAGAGGGGTCCTGAGCAGAAGAGATGGGAGGGGCCATTCTGGTGCCTGCTGACCAGGAGAGAGATGACAGTGGGACAGAGGGACCCAGGCTGGCCCTGTTCAACTTCCCACATAAGCTGGAGGTTTGTGGCTTGTTCAGTCGGATACTGAGGACAGCCAGAGCCCAGGCCCTGCCACACCTGGTGCCAGCACAACAGGCAAGAATACAGGCTCTAGGGCCCAAGTCTGAGAGAGGCTTTGTCTCTCTTGTGCAGGGTGGAGTTTTGGGGGTGAGGGAGACAGAGCCAGCTCTTGTTGTGTGGCCACTCACCCAAACTCTTTAATTTAATTTTATTTTATTTTATTTTATTTTATTATTTTATTTTATTTTTATTGACAACTTCCATAATTGTAGATAATAACTCATGGTAATTCCCTCCCTTCCCCCCACTTTCCCCTTTGAAACTCCACTCTCCATCATATCCCCTCCATCTTTCAGTCAATCTCTCTTTTATTTTGATGTCATGATCTTTTCCTCCTATTATGATGGTCTTGTGTAGGTAGTGTCAGGCACTGTGAGGTCATGGATATCCAGGCCATTTTGTGTCTGGAGGAGCACATTGTGAGGAGTCCTACCCTTCCTTTGGCTCTTACATTCTTTCTGCTACCTCTTCCGCAATGGACCCTGAGCCTTGGAAGGTTTCAGTACCGAGCACTCCTCTGTCACTTCTCAGCACCATGTGCCTTCTGAGTCATCCCTAACCAAAAGTGAGAGTAGCATTAATATATGGGTGTGAACATTAAGAGAAGTGCTTACTGAGCAGTTTGGTGAACATAGTCTATGCATTTAGCCAGACACCAGCAGACATTACACCCCTAGGGCTCATAACTACCCCTGTTGTAGGTTTTCAGTATCAGGGATGTATTTCCTCCCATGGAGCAGGCCTCCAGTCCAATTAGAGAGTGGTTGGTTTCCCCCATAACAGACATGCCACTATTGCACCTGTTGGCTCATTTGGCCTGGGTGGCCAAATTTAAGGCTTGCAGTGTCCACTGTATCACCACTGGTGATTTCTCTCTCCTCCATTGAACTGCATGCAGCATAGCTTTTTCCAGCTTTCTGTCAGCTGGTCCATATGGAGGAGGTTTTCAGCTTAGCTCCAGCAGGATTTCTCAGTGACCTTGCAGCCCAAGTATGTGGAGTCTTTAGCAATAGTCTTACCATCTATTTCTGGTGGGAAACCAAGAGTCTCAGCAATGGCCTGTAATGTTTTGGGGGTATCTATGACCTCCCTGGCCAATAACTCAATGGAAGGTATCCCATCCCTGGCACTGAAATTTTCTAGTAACAATCTAGTGGCTCCTGAGTGTTCCATTGTCCAAAAAAGTAGGTTTCCGTATGACTTATTCATACCCTCTTAGATTTTAATTAATCTTCCCCTCACCTTTCCTTTACTCAGTCTCTTCCCCTGACCTCACTTGGGCCTTTCCACCCCCCAGTAATCCATTCTTCTACTTACATATATACAATGGAATCCCCTTAAGTCCTCCCCTCTCCTCCCTCCCTTGTAGCCCCTTTCTTGCTTACTGGCCTCTGCTACTGAATTTTATTCCAACTCACATATAAGTCCAAACATTTATAGTAGGATCCACATATGAGAGAAAACATGCAATACTTGGCTTTCTGGGTCTGGATTACCTCCATTAAGGATAATTCTTTCCAGTCCATGATAACTTTAATTTTTAAAGATGTCAAAGTGTGTGAGTACAAGATATGATATCCGTCATTGGTTCTGAACCATCAGCATAAAAGATAAGTTAAATTTTTGGCTGGAGAGATGGGCTTAGCGGTTAAGGCGTTTGCCTGAGAAGCCTAAGGACCCAGGTTCGATTCTCCAGGTCCCATGTAAGCCAGATGCACAAGGTGGCACGTGCATCTGGAGTTTGTGTTTGCAGTGGCTAGAGTCCCTGACATGCCCATTATCTCTCTCTCTTTCTCTCCCTCTCTGTCTCTTATAAATAAATAAAAATAAAATCTTTAAAAAAATAAGTTAAATTTTTGTTTTGATATTTAACTTCCAATAGAAACTTCAAACCAGTGGTCTGTGAGATGAAGATCATAATATTGGAGATGGAGGGTGGAGAGAGGGCTAGTGGTTAAGGTACTTGCCTACAAAGTCTAAGGACCCAGGTTTGATTCCTCAGTACCCATGTAAGCCAAATGCACAATGTGGCACATGCATCTGGAGTTTGTTTGGGGTGGTTGGAGGCTCTGGTATGCCCATTCTCTCTCTATCTGCCTCTTTGTCTCTGCCTCTTTCTCTCTCTCCCCTCCTTCTTATCTCTCTCGAATAAGTATAAATAAATAGTAAATAAATAAAATATTCAAAAAATTGGGTTGAGGGATGAGGAGCTCTGGGAGAGGGGTCCCAAGGGTCTGGTAGGAGGTGGCAAGTGGGTGGCTATAAGAACTTACCTGAGCTTTGTGTTTTCTCTATATTAACTCTGATCCTTGCTTCAGCCTGAGGAGGTGGGCAACTTCACAGGTTATACTCACTTTATTATTTATATATATGTGTGTCTATCTATCTATCTATCTATCTATCTATCTATCTATCTATCTATCTATCTGTATTTATTCATCTATCTATCTGTATTTATTCATTAGTTTTTGAGGTAGGGTTTCACTATAGCCCAGGCTGACCTGGAATTCACTATGTAGTCTCAGGATGGCCTCGAACTCATGGCGATCCTCCTACCTCTGGCTCCCGAGCGCTGGGATTAAAGGCGTGCGCCACCATGCCTGGCTATTTATTTATTTATTTATTTATTTATTTATTTATTTATTTATTTTAATATCTTATTTATTTGAGAGAGAGAGAGAGGAAGAGGCAAAGAGAAAGAGAATGGGCATGCCAGAGCCTCCAGCCATTGTAAATGAACTCCAGATGCATGTACCCCCTTGTGCATCTGGCTTATGTGGGTCTTGGGGAATCGAACCAGGGTCCTTAGGCTTCGCAGGCAAACGCCTTAACCACTAAGCCATTTCCCAAGCCCTACTTATTTATTTTTGAGATAGAGTCTCACTCTGTAGTCCAGGCTGTCCTTGAATTTGCAGCCATTCTTCTGCTTCAACACCCCCCCCACCCCAGTGCTGGGGTTACTGCCATGAGTCACCACACCCATTTTATGATGCCAACTTTTATTTATTTAAGAAAGAGAAAGAGGCAGGGAGAGAGAGAGAGAGAGACCATCTGCTCTTGCAGGCTCACAGCTCAACCTCAGCCTGAGGGGGGTCCTTGAACTAAGGTGAGTCCCATGCAGCCAGATTTTCTTTTCAGTTTATTATTTATTTATTTATTTATTTATTTATTTGAGAGGGAGAGAGAAACAGAGAGAGGGAGAGAATGGCAGATAGGGAGAGAATGGGCATTCCAGGGGCCTCAAGCCACTGCAAATGAATTCCAGATGCATGCACCAACTTGTGCATCTGGCTTACATGGGTACTGGGGACTCGAATCTGGGTCCTTAGGTTGCACAGGCTAAGCCATCTCTCCAGCCTGATGCCAATTTTAAATTCACTCTGGTCCAGGCTGACCTGGAATTAACTAGAGTCTCAAAGATCCTACTACCTCTGCCTCCCGAGTGCTGGGATTAAAGGCGTGCGCCACCACGCCCGGCTTCTGATGCCAATTTTTAAATTAAGGAAACAGAGCCAAAGAGAGGTGAAGTTGCTTGCCACCCTCACAGACAAGGGATCACAGAATAGCCAGGGCCTTATACATAGCCAGGCATGGTGGCTCATGCTTTTAGTCCTAGCACTTGGAAGGCTGAGGTAGGAGAATCACTGTGAGTTCAAGGCCAGCCTAGGACTAGAGTGAGTTCCAGGTCAACTTAGGCTCGAATAAGACCCTGCCTCAACACTTGCCCCTTTCTTTTACTGATTTTCAAAAGCAATGTAATGCTTGTTTTAGAAAGGTATTTTTAAATTTTATTTTATTTATTTATTTTTTTGGTCTTACCCTAGTCCAAACTGCTGGATCTCAGTCTGTAGTTTCAGGCTGGTCTTGAACTCACAGCTATCTTTTTACCTCTGCCTCCTGAGTGCTGGGATTCAAGGATTGTGATTTTTTTAAACCAAATTCATTAATTTAATTTTATTTATTTGAGAGAGAGATAGAAAGGGGGAGGAAGAGAGAGAAAAAAGGAGAGAATGGGCGCTCCAGGGCCTTCAGCCACTGTAATTGAACTCCAGGTGTTGGTGCCACCTTGTGCATCTGGGTTTACGTGGGTACTGGGGAATCAAACCTGGGTCCTTAGGCTTCACAGGCAAGCACCTATCTCTCCAGCCCCTGTTTTTGATTTTTTGAGACAGTCTTGGAGCTCACTATGTAAACCAGGCTGACCTCCATTTTGACCTTGCTGTGATCCTCCTGTCTCTGCCTCTAGAGTGCTGGGATAACAGGCCAGTGCTACCATGCCCAGCCAGCCAGGTGGTGTTGCTTTGTATGCTTTTATACAGTTTCATTCTATAGCCCAGGTTGGTTTCAAACTCACAGTAATCCTCCTGTTTCAGCCTGGGATTATATGTGTATGCCACCATGACTGGCTTCAGAAAGCTTTTGAAATAACAAAACAAATGAACTGAACCTTTCCCCACACAGCCATGGCCCCTCAGACACTGGGTTCACTTCTGCCCAGTGGACATGTGACTGACTATAAATTTCTTTTTGCCTTCATCCCTCCATAGTCCCCTCATTCTTTTGCCCCCCCATCTCCCTTTTCATGACTTTTTATTTTTTGAGGTAAGATCTCGCACTAGCCCAGGCTGACCTGGAATTCACTATGTAGTCTCAGGGTGGCCTCGAACTCATGGTGATCCTCCTACCTCTGCCTCCCGAGTGCTAGGATTAAAGGCGTGCACCACCACACCCGGCCCTTTTCATGACTTTCTAAGGCCAGATTCTCAGAAGTAGAGGTGGGTGCAGGGGAGTGGATTAAAACAGCATTTAATGGCTCTTGACAACTACTGAGTGAAGCCCAAGCATTGATCTTATTTTATTATTTTGGTAATCTTAGACAAGGGAATTCCCATTTTCGAGGGCTGACTGTGGGGGTGTTGGGATCAAAAGGCATATCTTAGATCATTTAGATCAGCTTTTGGGAAGTGCAGTCCCTGACAGTGCTATCGTCATTATCACCGATGGTCATCTGGTCATCTTCGTTGTGTTATCTGAACGTTTTCAGGAAGTGCGAGGGGCTTGGAGAAGGACCGACTGCCACACATGGCCCTCCTGGGACTTTCTCAGAAGGGACAAATGTATGCCACAGAAGGGCAAGTGTAGAGCACATAGAAGGCTGATCCCCAACTTAGACAGACCCTCAAGAGAACAGCCTAGGCAACAAGGCTGGTGAGCCGAGGTTACAAGTGTTCATCTTCCTGGGGGACGCTGCTGGGCAGGTGAGGTGCCATTTCCCTAGGCTGTAGATACAGGTAACCTCTAGAGACAAGACGAGCAGTGAACAACTTTTATCACCTCACAGGGAGGCTCTAGCCAGACTGGTGATGCACACAGTGAAGGGGACAGATGCCCGCAGGTCAGTTGCCCGTGAACATTACTCATGACCACATACATCGTGTTGCAGTTGCCTTCTCGTTGCTGGCACAAAGCATCAGACCAAAAGCGCTGATGGGGGGTTTGGGGAGATGGCTTAGCAGTTAAGACGCTTGTCTGCAAAGCCAAAGGCCCTTGGTTCAATTCCTCAGTACCCACATAAGCCAGATGCACAAGGTGGCGCATGCATCTGGGTTTATTTGCAGTGTCTGGAAGCCCTGGTGCTCCCATTCTCTCTCTCTTTCTCTCTCACTCTGCCTCTTTCCCTCTCTCAAATAAATAATAATAATAATGATTTTTAAAAAGCACGGATGGGAGGAAAGTATTTATTTTGGCTTACAGTCTCAAGAGGACACTTCATGACAGCAGGGGCAACCATGGCATGAACAGAGGCTGGACATCACCTCTGCCACAGCAGGTGGAAACAGCAGCAGGAGAGGGAGCCAACTAACACTGGGAAACTGGGTTTAATAAACCTCAAGGTCCACTCCCCGTGATACACCTCCTCTAGCAAGTTCTACCCTCCAAATGGCCATCACCTGGTAACCAAACATTTAAAACACATGAGTAGGGCCGGGGGGATGGCTTAGCAGTTAAGGTGTTAGCCTGCAAAGCCAAAGGACCCAGGTTTGATTCCCCAGGACCCACATAAACCAGATGCACAAGGTAGCACATGTGTCTGGAGTTCATTTGCAGTAGCTGAAGGCTCTGGCACACCCATTCTCTCTCTCTCTGTATCTTCCTCTTTTTCTCTCATAAATAAACAAATAAATAATTACAAAATAAAAAAAACAAGTTTATGGGGAACACCTACTTCAAACCACCACACATAGTAAAACCCGTGGCCCTTTGATTTGTCTTTTTTTTTTCTTCAGTTTTTGAGAGGGAAACGGGTACCAGGAACCATCTCTATCACATGAAGAGTGAATGGTCAGGAACTATGGAGAAGCTCTGGGCACAAGTTGCCACTTCTTGACTCCCACCACCCACCGGGGACTAAGGGAAATTCAGGCCCTTACAGTGACTCAGACTCTATATTGTCCATTGTCCTCATCTGTGAAGGGGACCAAGCTAGGAAATTCTGAGCATGGTGTTGTAAAGTCTAACACAAGTCCTGTTCTTGAAGCTGGGCTTGGTGTCCACGTGCCACTGTGATCATTTCCTCCTCAGTCCATTGGGACATTGCTCCCTGACCACAGATGACAATGGAGGGGAGATGGATCTGTGAACCACCAATGGTGATAATGGCAAGGCCTTTCATCTGGGTCGCCTCATTTAATTTAATTTAACCCTCACATATGTGACAAGGTGGTCAAGTGGGTAAGGAGATGGACTGCTAACCCCACCCTGCAGTGCTGTGGTTGGATGGAACCCAGCGCCTGCTCACACTGAACACGTGCTGTACTGCTGACTCCACCTTGGGCCCTGGAAAGTGTTCTTTAGATGTAAAAGCCTCGCTGCCCTGGGCAAGTGTCTCCTGTGGAGAACGTGCTAGGTGGACACAGTTTGTGTTCAGGGTGTGTTTCCTCCCTGAACGTGAAGGGGCTCAGGGAGAAAGTGGGGGGCAGTCCCCAGGAGACGGCAGAACTTGCTCCTTCAATGTGATTCTCCCCCCTAGGCCAAGGGGAAGGAAGCCACACTTCCTGAGCATCCACCACACACAAGACAGGCCAGCACAGGCAGCCTGCCTGCAGCAGCCCCTCCTCCTGCCCCCACAGGCTGCCAGATGCAAGCCAGGCTTCTGGACAGTCCAGGAGGCCAAGGCACCGCCATGAAGCTATTTGTCCAAAGGCCTCACAAATGAAAGACCCCGGTGTTCCCACCACACTCCAGCAGAGACACCCTTGGACGATGTCCCTTTCCTGGGTCCTGCTGGTCTCTTGGACTACCATCCATATGAGGTCTTGTGTCTCAGACTGGGCGTGGAGGGTACAATGGTTTCTGTAAGCTTGGGCATGAAGCTTGACTCTCCCACTCTCTCTGTCTCCTTCCCTCACTCTGATCCTAGCTGAAGCTGCACCCATGTTTAGTGGCTGACACCTTGGTTGAGAGGACTATAGCTCCATGCACAGCTGTGAGATAGAATGCAGGGCTACTTTGTGTATGCTTTGCCCATGTCCCCAGTGGTGATATCTTGGAGAACTACAAGACAATGTCACAGCTAGGACATTGGTGTTGATGCAACACACTGATGTGATTCAGCCTTCTCTAGTTTCATCAGCACCACAGTGTGTGTTCATGCACTATGTGTGATGTGTGTGCACGTGTGTGTGTTTAGTTCTGTATAATTTTGGCACTCATACAAGTTTTTTTTAAAAAAACAATTTATTTACATATTAAAGAAAGAAAGAGGGGCTGGAGAGATGGCTTAGTGGTTAAGTGCTTGCCTATGAAGCCTTAGAACCCTGGTTCAAGGCTCAATTCCCCAGGACCCATATAAGCCAGAGGCACAAGGTGATGCATGCATCTGGAGTTCATTTGCAGTGGCTGGAGGCCCTGGTGTGCCTGTTCTCTCTCTCTCGCTGCCTCTTTCTCTGTCAGTTGTTAATAATAAATAAATAAATAAAAACACTTTTAAAATAAAAATAAAAAATAAAAAAAGAAAGAGAAAAAGGCAGAGAGAGAGAGAGAGAGAGAGAGAGAGAGAGAGAGAGAAATAGGCGTGCCAGGTCTATTGCCACTACAAGAGAACTCCAGATGCATGTAGTACTACCTTGTGTATCTGGCTTATGTGGGAACTGGGGAATTGAACCTGGGTCCTTAGGTTTTGAAGGCAAATGCCTTAACCACTAAGCCATCTTTCCAGGCCTCATACAAGTTTTCACAGCAGCTGGACTCCTTAGACTCCTACCATTGTCCTTCTGCAAGTGCATTTTAATAGTGAGGTCTCAGTGCTGAGTTGCTACAACGTCTTGGACACCCTTGGGGTTGACACTGTGGACCAGTGTGCCTACTACTGACAAAGCTGGGCCAACCAAACTGTCTTGAGACCACGTGACCCTTCACAGCCTCTCCTCTCATTTTGCCATCCTCTTGTTATTATTATTCCTTAGACACTAACACAAACAGTCCCCAATTTATTATAGTTTGTGAAAACAACATGCATGCATGCATCGGTGAACATTTTCCTGGGTGAGTGGAATGTGGTCCTTGCTCTTGATATTGGGCTGCCAGCCTCATGGTCATGAGGGGCGATGGTTTGTTGTACACTAGGCTGTGCTCAGTGTGACTCAGCTATAGCCAGAGGGGCCTTGTCCTCTGATGAGTTTTTTGGGGAGGGAATCTTGCCATGATGTTCAGGTTGGCCTTGAACTAACTACAGCTGTCCTCTTGCCTCAACCTCTTGAGTAGCTGGCTATGAATACTATGGGACTATCAGTAGTTGCTTCATGGCAAAATGATCATATGTACATATTTCTTTGAAAAAAAATCAGACAGGTAAAATTAGCCAGAAGGGAGCTAATGATTTGTATTTCCTAGGCTTCTGGCAGGGATATCTGTTATCCAGTGTGCTCCTGAAGTACTTTTGTATATATTTATAAGTACATATAGGAAAAACATTTTAATTACAAATTGCAAAGAAAATTTAAAAAATGTTCAGAAAAGCCGGGCGTGGTGGCGCACGCCTTTAATCTCAGCACTTGGGAGGCAGAGGTAGGAGGATCGCCGAGAGTTCGAGGCCACCCTGAGACTACATAGTTAATTCCAGGTCAGCCTGGACCAGAGTGAGACCCTACCTCGCAAAACCAAAAAAAAAAAAAAAAGTTCAGAGTGTACTAGAAGCCTGCCATCAGATCATTTCCAGAGTGCACTAGAAACCCACTGTCATCACATCATTTTCAGCCAGTCACCAGTCTTGATTCTTTCCTGTACTCTTCCACCTCCTCATCCTCCCAGCCTATGCATGTCACCAAGTTATCTCCTCCTCCTCCTCTTCTTCCTCCCCTCCACCCCTTCCTCTTTTTTCTCTTTGTACATAATCCTCCTTGCATTCCTCCTCCTCCTTCGTGCTGGAGATGGAACGCAGGGCATGCTAGGTAAGCACTCACCACCAAGCGACGTGGCAGTGTGTTTCACTGGAGATCATACAGCTTCTCTTTGTCTGGGACAGTGCAGACAGAGCCATAGTTCTGCTGAGACAGTTAAGAGACTTTTGTGACAATGACATCAAGCCACCGGGCCCAATGGTTCTATCTATCTATCTATCTATCTATCTATCTATCTATCTATCTATCATCTATCTATCTATCATCTATCTATCAATCATTTATTTATTTATTTGTTTATTTATTTATTTATTTTTGAGGTAGGATCTCACTCATTCTAGTTCAGGCTAACCTGGAATTCACTATGTAGTCTCAGGGTGGCCTTGAACTCATGGTGATCCTCCTACCTCTGCCTCTGAAGTGCTGGGATTAAAGGCGTGTGTTACCAGGCCTGGCTATTTTTTTTCTTTTAAAGCAGCAATTGTTTTTTTCAAGGTAGGGTCTCATTCTGGCCCAGGCTGATTTGGAATTAACTATCTAGTCTCAGGGCGGCCTTGAACTCACAGCAATCCTCCTACCTCTGCCTCCCAAGTGCTGGGATTAAAGGCGTGTGCTACCACGCCCTGCTTTAAAGCAGCAATTTTTTTTTTTTTTTTTGGTTTTGCGAGGTAGGGTCTCACTCCGGTCCAGGTTGACCTGGAATTAACTATGTAGTCTCAGGGTGGCCTCCAACTCTCGGCGATCCTCCTACCTCTGCCTCCCGAGTGCTGGGATTAAAGGCGTGCACCACCACACCCGGTTTAAAAGCAGCAATTTTTAAAAAATCTTTTTAAATTTTTTTATTATTTATTAGAGACAGAGAAAGGGAGAGAAAGAGAGAGAATGAGGCTGGAGGGATGGTTTAGCAGTTAAGGCACATACTTGTGAAGCCTAAGGACCTTGGTTTGATTCTCCAGGTCTCACGTAAGCCAGATGCACATAGTGGTGCATGTGTCTGGAGTTCGTTTGCAGTGACTAGATGCCCTGGCCCTCCCATTTTCTCTCTCTCCCTTTCTTTGTCTTAAATAAATAAATAAATAAATAAAATAAAATCTTAAAAAAAAAAGAGCTGGGCATGGTGGCACATGCCTTTAATCCCAGCACTCAGGAGGCAGAGGTAGGAGGATTACCGCGAGTTCAAGGCCACCCTGAGACTACATAGTGAAATCCAGGTCAGCCTGAGCTAGATTGAGACCTTACCTCGAGAAACAAAAAATAAGCAAAACAAAAAACAAAACAACAATGAGGGAGGGAGAGAGAGAGAGAGAGAGAATGGGTGCTCCAGGACCTCTAGCCATGCACCACCTTGTACATATGGCTTATGTGGGACCTGGAGAATCAAATCTGGGTCCTTAGGTTTCACAAGCAAGTGCCTTAACTGCTAAGCCATCTTTCTAGCCCTACTTTTGTTTTTTTGAGATAGGGTCTCACTCTAGCTCAGGCTGACCTGGAATTCACTATGTAGTCTCAGGGTGGCCTTTAATTCATGGCAATCCTTCTATATCTGCCTCCCGAGTGCTGGGATTAAAGGCGTGTGCCAACATCCCCAAGCCTCGTTCTGTTTTGTTTTGTTTTGTTTTGTTTTTTGGTTTTTCGAGGTAGGGTCTCACTCTGGTCCAGGCTGACTTGGAATTAACTATGTAGTCTCAGGGTGGCCTCGAACTCATGGCGATCCTCCTACCTCTGCCTTCCAAGTGCTGGGATTAAAGGCGTGCGCCACCACGCCGGGCTTCGTTCTGTTTTTAAACCTCTAAGGTCTGGCGGAGCACATGGGTGCCACATGCCTTTAATTAAAGCGAATTCCAGGTCAGCCTGGGCTAGAGTGAGACCCTACCTCGAAAAACCAAAACAACAACAACAACAACAACAAAACCCTCAAGGTCTGGAGATATTTAGACATTTAAAGGAAGGTCCCCTGCAATGTGACGCTCCCGACCAGGACTCAGAAATGGTTTACATTTGGGAGTGTGCGTTTTAACAGGTCTCAGTTTTCCAGTGTGTGGCTAGGTGAATACAGTGAACCTAACATTGATTGTTGGCACTTCTGGTCCAACAAAGAGCTAAGCTTCAACCAAGGATGGGCAGCTGTGGGTGGAACGGCTCAAGAGGGACCTCTAGTGGCAGCATGGCAAGATGCCATCTCCCAAGGGGTCTGCAATGCCTCAGTTGTCCACCTCCCAAAGCGTTGGCCCATTGGCCTCCTCAGCAACATCACCTTCTCCTTCCTGAGCGACAACAGCCCTATGGGGCCTTGGGTTCCTGACAGGCCTCCCTACCATGCCGCCTGCTGTCAGCAACAATCTCCCCGATTTCCACTACCCCTGAGCACCCCTTCATCACACTTAGCTTTCCCCAAGGGGTTCTGACTTGCCACATGACCCTCCCATCCTGTCCCCCCACCCAGCCCTGGAGGCCATCCTGCCTGGGTCTCCTGGGAACACCTGGGCCCCACATCTGTGGACCTGTAGCACTCCCAGTACTTCCTGTCCCCAGAAACCTCCTCTCTGCTCCATGACTGCCAGGCTGTCATGATGACACCCCTGCCAGCGGCTCTCCTGCACAAGCTGCTGCCTTTGCCCTCACGGGGGCAGCCACAGCTCAGGGACAGCAGGCCCAGCACTCAGTTGCAGACAGGGCGCCCCCTCAGGCCCTTCTGTCATGTCCAGGACAGCCTCGTGGTCTTCAGAGGATCAGTGGTTGGGGGGCGCCCTTCCCAGAAGGGGTGAATTCGGTACATCTCCACTTCTCTTCTGGCTCTGGGTTTAGCAGCCTTTCCTGGGGAACTGGGGGACCCATTTGCCAGGCTGAAGGGAAGATCCTCATAGGTCTTGGAATCTGTCCCAGCCCCTCCGCAGAGGAGCCAGAGAGACGTCTAGGCGATTAAACAACGAAGACAAGACAAACAACATCATGAGTGATGATGAAAATGTTCACGCTGCACAGAGTCACACCTTGAAGGAAAAGCGTGTGCGGCAGGCATGCAGCTCACTGTGTGAGACCCTGGGTTCTCCCTCAGCCCTGACAAGGAAAAAAAAAAGGTGTGCAATGACTGTCGGTAAATTCATGAAGAAATGATCAAGCCCTTTGTGAACAAGGCTGAGGTAAAATGGTCCCCTGATCTCTTCTGGGTCACCCCAAGTCCATGTCCCAGTCCTTCCTTCCTAGGACCCCATGGGGCTGGAGGGAGAAGTCCAGGGGATAAGCATGACCTCCCAGCACCAGCTCAGGGTGCAACTGCTCCCCAGGATATCCAGGATAAGGTTGTCAAGTGGTTGTCTGTGTGGCTACGCAGATGTCCTATGAGCCTGCAAGGTAAATTCTTTCCACAGCCATTGGTTGGCACTGGAAGTCTGCTGGGGACCATTCAAAGTCCCAAGACACAACAGAGAGTGGAGTGACAGCAAGTCCTGCCTTTGGGAAGGGAAGCCATCAGGTAAGTGGCAGATGACATCACCCATTCCTGTTATGGAAACTGAAAAGGAGAGGGGATCAGGAGAATGGTGTGGCCAACACTTCAAGAAAACTGGAGCTCAGGCTGCTCTGGAGAGAGGACTCCTGGTGGTGTGGAGCTCAGTTCCTGACAGGAACAAGCACGGTTTTGGGTAAAGCCTTCCTCTGCCACAGACCCCAGCTCTCCAGAGCCCCTCATACCAGCTGCCTCGCTCACCTGTGCTTCCTGCCTGTGCACAGTGATTGACCTGGCGTATGTGGTTGTTCATCTTCCAGCACTTTGCAGTTTATGGCAAAACCTCAAACCTCCACTCATGTGGCCTGGTGAACCACCCCCACTGACACAAACACACACATGAAAACCCGAGAAATTCTGGTCTTTGGTTTGCCAGCCCTGATTGCACATTCCCCTGGAAGGCGTGTGCCAGCTTGTGATACCTTGAGTGTGCGCTGCTCTGCTACTAGTGGTTTTCATCCTGTCTGTACCCTGGCATTTGTCCACGGGTTCCTAAAATGCCCCACCCCAGACTAATGAAGTCAGAGTCGTGTCCTAGGTGACCGTAGTGTGCAGCCAGGGCCCGTCACTGCCATGTGTGACTAGAGGCTCCAGGAAGCCAGTGAATGGAAGTTTCCTGTGGATAGTGTCTACTGATAAAATATAGTAGGGCTGGAAGTTGGACATAAAGTCCAAGATTGGGGAGTAAAGAAATGAGGGTGGATGGGAAAAAAATCATTTTAAGTCATGGTCTCACTGTAGCCCGGGATCACCTGGAACTCACTCTGGAGCCCAGGCTGGCCTTGAACTCATGACAATCCTCCTACCTTAGTCTTCAGAGCTGCAATTAAAGGCATGCATCACCACACCTGACTAATTTTTTATTTTTATTTTTTGATTTTTTGAGGTAGTGTCTCACTCTATCCCAGGCTGACATGGAATTCACTATGTAGACTCAGAGTGGCCTCGAACTCACGGTGATCCTCCTACTTCTGCCTCCTGAGTGCTGGGATTAAAGGTGTGTGCCACTACGCCCGGCTAATTTTTTTTTAAATTATGTGTGTGTGTGTTGCTTCTTGTCAGGTGTTTAGTCACAGCAGTGAAGAAAGCAGTGTAGGGAGGGAGTTGCTTACTTTAGGAAAACACTCATGACTTGTGCTGGTGGGTAAGAGCTTTGAACAAAGTTATGAATTGAGCTGTTGGTTGAGGAAGGAGCTTTTTTTTCCCCTTGGTTTTTCGAGGTAGGGGTCTCACTCTACCTCAGTTTGACCAGGAATTTACCGTGTAATCTCAGGGTGGCCTCGAACTACGGCGATCCTCCTACCTATGCCTTCCAAGTGCTGCGATTAAAGGTGTGCACCACCCCATCCGGCTGAGGATGGAGCTTTGATTGCAGGGAGCTGAGTGCTGGGCAGAGTAAAGGTTCTTGGGACCTATGGGAGGCTTGGTGACAGAGTGCACAGGCTACAAGATAAAAGTTCAGTGTTGTGACCTTTTTTTTTTTTTTAAATACTGCCCAGTGTCACAAACCATCTTTATTTGTCCTTGTAGATATACACAAACCTCACTGCTTTCCCTTTAAACATGATGTATGTTATTAGACATTTTTTTGGAGAGAGAGAGAGAGAGAGAGAGAGAGAGAGACAGACAGAGAGATGGGCGCACCAGCAGTCTCTCAGCTGCTGTGAACGAAATCCAGATGTGTGTGCCCCCTTGTGGTCAAGTGTGGCATTGCACCCTTGTGTCACTTTGCATATGGCTAAACGTGGGACCTGGAGATTGGAACCAGCGTTCTTAGGCTTAGGAGGCAGGTGCCTTAACCCCTAAGCCATCTCTCCAGCCCTGTTGTGACCTTTTTGAGCTCCAAGGCCAGGGCTACTGCAGGGGATATCTATAGGTTTTTATAAAATTAATTAATTAATTTTTAAAATTTTTATTTATTTATTTATTTATTTATTTATTTTTATTTTTTTATTGACAACTTCTTTAATTGTAGACAATATCCCATGGTACTTCCCTCCCTCCCCCCACTTTCCCCTTTGAAACTTCACTCTCCATCATATCCCCTCCCCCTCTCAATCAGTCTCTCTTTTCAGTTTGATGTCATGATCTTTTCCTCCTATTAGGATGGTCTTGTGTAGGTAGTGTCAGGCACTGTGAGGTCATGGATATCCAGGCCATTTTGTGACTGGAGGAGCACGTTGTAAGGAGTCCTACCCTTCCTTTTTCTTTCCAAGGTAGGGTCTCACTCTAGCCCAGGCTGACCTGGAATTCACTATGTAGTCTCAGGGTGGCCTCGACTCATAGCAATCCTCCTACCTCTGCCTCCCAAGTGCTGGGATTAAAGGCATGCACCACCATGCCTGGCAACTTTTTAATTTCAAAATAATACCAAAGTATGTAAAGTAAAAAGTGAAGATTCCTCTTGTCTCCCTAAATCCTGTCTCTGGAGAGATGGTCACAGTTAATGGTTTTGGGAAAATTCTCCAATACTTTTCCTATGCTTACCATATGCTAGGGTTTGTCCCCCGAGGTTCATGTGCTACAGAGTTCATTTCCAGCATGGCCATGCTGAGGTAGTGGAAGCTTTAAGGGGCAGAGCCTAGTGGGAGGCAATTAGGTCATTGGGGATGTGTTCCACACTGGTGTAGTTCTCATGGATCCTGCCAGTGAATTGTTTTTTTATTTTTATTTTTTGTTTTTCGAGGTAGGGTCTCACTCTAACTCAGGCTGACCTGGAATTCACTATGTAGTCTCAGGGTGGCCTGGAACTCACTGTGATCCTCCTACCTCTGCCTCCCGAGTGCTGGGATTAAAGGCGTGCGCCACCACGCCTGGCTTCCTGCCAGTGAATTGTTACCAAGAGCAAGACTGGCTCCTCCTGTCTTTGGATTCTGGTCTCTCAGTGTGATCTCCCTCTCCACATGCCTCACCCATGATGCTGTCTGCCATGATGTGTGGTAGGGTAAAACCCTTTTCTTCACAAAGCAAAGTCTTAACCCTGACTTGGGTGTTTTGTTATAATAATGGAAAATGGACTATTGCACGTAACCTTCTTGTTGAGGGGAATAAAATACCTGACCAGAAACAGCTTATGAAAGGAAAGGGTTTATTCCAGGCTTATTGTTCTGAGGGGAAGTTTCATCATGACATGGCAGAACAGAGGCTGGGTATCACATCTTGCCACAGCAGCTAGGAAGTAGCAGCAAGAGTGAGCTGAGCTCTGACAGGGAGGAGCTGAGCTATAACACCTCAAGCCTGCCCTTAGTAACGCCCTTCCTCCAGGAAGGGTCTGCCTCCCAAATTGCCATCAACTGGGACCAAGTATTCAAAACACATGAAGCTTTGGGGACATCTGATTCAAACCCCCACATGGACTGATTACACACACACACACATACATATACACATCTATAATTTTCACTTTGTTGCCTGACCACCATCCAAGTGAACACATACAGAGTAGCTTCAGTTTCTTTCCCACCACACAAGGTTTCCCTCCCCCCCCCCAAGGTAGGGTTTTACTATAGTCCAGGCTGACCTGGAATTCACCATACAGTTTCAGGCTGGTCTTGAACTCATGGCAACTTCTGGCTTCCAAGTGCTGGGATTAAAGATGCGCACCACCACGTCCAGCTAAGACAAGGTTTTGTTATCTAGTCCAGGCTGGCTTCGAACTTGTGATCCTCCAGTTTCAGTCTTTTGAGTGTTAGCAGTATAGGCCTTGGCTAGGTCTGAATATAAGGTCTCCCCTGAAAGAACTCAGGGTGTACGACTGAGGTGATCCTATAAGCAGAAGGCATCCGAGCTGAGCCGGTTTTGGAAGTGTCGGGTGGGTGGGTGGAGAGTGATTCCGGGCAGGGGACCAGCATGGTCAAAGGTCTGGCAACTGTGGGATGAGAAGGCTTGGTCTTCAGGTGTGTCCAGGGAGCATTGTTATTTTTGACAACGGGAATACTAGCGTGCCAGAACTCATTATCTGGTGCCTCTTAGGATCATCTCTGCTTCTGTGGTGGTATTTCCCTCCCTCCTTCCCATCTTCTCTCTCTCTCAATTTTTTTTTTTAATAAAAATGACTAAGAAGGGTTCAAGATGCCTTTCTTTCAGGACATCTCAGCACTTAGGTCCCAGCAGCGCATTGGTGGCAAAGAATGTCCCCTGTCAGTGTGGCTGCTTGCCTTTATTTGAAGTGTCTGGCTGAGCTATCTCCCAGTGACATGCTTCTTTCAGAGCGAATTATTCATCCCCCATGGCCCCACCTTCCCCAGCCTAGGCTGTGTTCATTCCCGCAGGTGTGAAGACAGGACCAGCCTTTGTGTGCCAGGCGCTTGTCCCCCTCCCGCCATCCCCCTCCTGGATCCCCTCCAGGCCTGTCAAGACTCTCTCCTCGCTCTGGGCTGCGCCGTGTGCAAGGCTGACGTCCCCTGTCATCCAGGCCAGGCTGTGCAGCCTCCAACCCGCCTCTAATCTCCCCCTTCACAAAGGGCAGCCCTGTCACTCAAGGGACGCAGGCGGACCTGAATCCGGGGCCACACGATAATGTGTCCAGTAGGCCTTGGATGGAGGAAGCAGCCCAGCAGAGGTAGCCATGGCCTTCTAAACAGTGGACTGCTGAGCATGGGGAAGGCGGGCAGGAAGCCTGGGTAGGGAAAGGAGTGTGGGTATAGAGCCATCTTGAGCCATTCAACTCAGAGAGTGTAACTTATTTTGGACATAGCACACAAAACAGTCAGTCCTAGCAATGCTTAAACAAGGAGACCATCTTAGGTCATCTTATGAAAACAAGGGCAGGCCCAGAAAGAGGGTCCATACCTCTAACCCCATCTATACTCACACTATCCACCTCTTTCTCTGAGCTACAGTGTTTATTTTACCTTGGGCATAGCAGGGCAGAGGCAGAATTAGCAGGCTATGATGGGCCAGGTGTCCAGGGCCATTGTCCCTTGGAGCCTCAATCTCCTCTGATCATGGGATAATGCACCCATCACACAGGGAAAACCTGAAGGTGCATGCAGCAGGCACTCACCGCTGGCACAGAGCAGGGTGGAAGACAGTGCCCATACTCAGTGTGACACCTACAAATTAGCTTCTGTCAACTGCCTGGTGAGTACAAGTTTATTGCTCAAGTTACTAACACCAGAAGATGTGCAGATTCCATGTAAAAATCTCGCCATTAAGTCACCTTTAATCCTAGCACTCATTTAGAAGGCTGAGGTAGGAGGATCACTATGAGTTCCAGGGCCAGCCTGGAGCTACAGAGCAAGTTCCAGGTCAGCTTAGGTTAGAGTGAGACCCTACGTCAAAAAACTGGAAAAGGGCTGGAGAGATGGCTTAGCAGTTACTGCACTTGCCTACAAAACCTAAGGACCCAGGTTTGATTCCCCAGCACCCACGTAAGCCAGATGTACAAGGTGGCATATGTATCTGGACTTTGTTTGCAGTGGCTGGAGGCCATGGCATGCCCATTCTCTCTCTATCTGCCACTTTCTCTTTCTATCTCTCTCAAAATAAAAAAAATGGAAAAGAAAATCTGGGTGCATGAGACTCACTTGAGTTCAAGGACCTCTCAGGCTGGGGTTGAGCAGTGAGCCTACAAGGGGGCATGGTGTCTCCTGATCTCACTCCACCCCAGTGCTCTCTGTCACGGGTGTCACTCAGTTACATGCACTCCCTGGTCTCTGGATCCTTTTGAACTTGAGAACTTGGGGACTTAGAGCAGACTTCTACTAATGACCTGCATAGCTGGTCCTTCTGAGTCACAGCTGACTCTCTCTCTCTCCTTCTTTTGATTTTTTTTTTAATTTGAAAGAGAGAGAGAGAAATACAGAGAGAATGGACACATCAGGGCCTTTTCAGCCACTGTGAATGAACTCCAGACGCGCCCCCTTGTGCGCATGTGCAACATTGCGCTCTTGCATCACTTTTGCGTCTGGCTAAACGTGGGACCTGGAGATTTGAATGGGCATTCTTAGGCTTTACAGGCAGGTGCCTTAACTGCTAAGCCATCTCTCTAGCCCCTTCTTTTGATTTTTATTTAAAAATTATTTATTTACTTATTTGAAAGCAGAGAGAGAGAGAGAGAGAAGAGAAGAGAGACAGACAGAGAGAATGGGTTCAACAGGGCTTCCAGCCCCTGCAAAGGGACTCCAGATGCATGTGCATTTTTTTTGCAGCTGACTTTATGTGGGTACTGGGGAATGGGGAATTGAACTCTGGTCCTTAGGATTTGCAAATAAGTGCTGAACCATCTCTTTAGCCCCTTCTTTTGATTTTTAAAAGAAGCTTTGATTTTCATTTTTATTTACATATGAGAGAGAGAGAGAGTTTTTTGAGTTAGGGTCTCACTCTGGCCTAGGCAGACCTGGAATTTACTATGTACTTCAGGGTGGCCTTGATCTCACAGTGATCCTCTGCCTACTAAATGTTGGGATTAAAGGTGTATGCCACCATGCCCAGCTTTTTCTCCTTTCCTTTCCTTTCCTTTCCTTTCCTTTCCTTTCCTTTCCTTTCCTTTCCTTTCCTTTCCTTTCCTTTCCTTTCCTTCCCTTCCCTTCCCTTCCCTTCCCTTCCCTTCCCTTCCCTTTCTTTCTCTTTCCATCTTTCTTTCTTTGTTTCTGGTGTGTGTGTTATATGCAAGTGTGTACACAGATGCATGCACACTGTATGCATGTGTGTGGAGTCCAGAGGAGGACATCTGGTTTCTTCCTCTATTGCTCTTCCTCCTAATTTCCTTGAGATAGAATCTCTCACTGAAGGTTTTTCAGTTAGATTGGCTGACCAGAGAGCCCCAGTGATCCAGTTTCTGCCCTTTTCCACGCTTGGGTTCCAGGCATGTGTGGTCATCATGCCCAGCTGTTTTTGTGGGGCTAGGGATCAAACTCAGGTCCTGAGCTGGAGAGATGGCTTAGCAGTTCATGCCTGCAAAGCCAAAGGATCCAGGTTTGATTCTTTAGGTCCCATGTAAGCCAGATACACATAGAGGCGCATGCATCTGGAGTTTGTTTGTAGTGGCTAGAGGCCCTGGCATGCCTATTGCAACACACACACACTCTCTCTCTTTTTCTCTGTCTCAAATAAATAAAAATAAATCTTTAAAAAAACAACAACTCAGGTCCTTATTCTTGCTCAGGAGAATTCTTACCTGCTGCGCCATCTCCCCAGCTCCCATTTTCCCCTCCTGACCAGTGTGGTGCATATCCCATGGGGCTTCCCTCCCTCTAGGCTCTCACTCTAGGCTGGCTCAGAGAGTAGCAGGGTTGGCCGAGACCAGCAGGAAGATGTTTCCCAGCACCTTGATGGGAGCCCAGCCTAGCCTGAGCCTGCTGTCCCAGGAAGATGGGCAGTAACGGACAAGGACCTTGGGGATGCTGTTCTCTGCACAGAGGGCGCCTCGTGAGAACCCCTCAGAGCTGGAAATTTGGCTCTATGAGGGGAAAACAGGTGTGGGCACCAGTTCTGAGCTCCTCACTAAATTAATCCACCCCAGCAAATGGGAACAGAAAGTGCTTCCTGTCCTGGCCTGAGACAATGGACAATGAGCACAGCCCGCTGGCCTGGCCCTGTCCTGGGAGGGTTCAGGAAGATGTCCCCCCCCCCACACACACTACACACACACACCTGCTCTGTGTGGAGCCCTCCGTATTGTTCTTGCCTAGAGACTAAACTGGGCCCCTTTCTGTCAGGAGCCTGCAGTTCTTTCAGGAGAGAGCTCTGAGAGTCAACATGCTTCCTCACACACACTTCCTGGGGAAGGAGAGCCCGGGAACATGGCTTGAGCATACTTCCTTGGTTCAGTCTCATGCATGCACTTACCAGCGCTACATCGCAAGGGTTTCCAGCAGAGCTGCAGCCTAGTCCAATGGCCTAGGCCAATGGAGCAGGAAGGCTCACTAGGTCTGCTGTGTGAGGCCAGTGGGATGAATGCAGACTCACGTATCTGTACCCAGGCCCACCAAGGGAGGCTCAGGGTGGACACATCTAATAGTACCAGCCATCGGCATTTGGAATGAAGGTATTCATTAGAATAGCTAATGCAAAGTATAGTAATTCTGTGGTGTTTAGAGGTAGGGTCTCACTAGCCCAGACTGACCTGGAATTCACTATATAGTCTCAGGGTGACCTTGAACTCACAGCAATCCTCCTACCTCTGCCTCCCAAGTGCTGGGATTTGTGTGCCACCATGCCTGGTGTTAGTACGGTATTTCTGAAAGAAAGATTTGAGCCTGTGGGTTCCATGGGCAGAGGTGGGCTCCTATGTGATGGGAGGGGAAGCCACAGGGTATGAGCTAGGCTTTCATGGGATCAGAGGCTGATACAATGGCTGTGGTTTAATTTTTTTCTTTTTTAAAAAAAAATATTTAAGCCGGGCGTGGTGGCGCACACCTTTAATCCCAGCACTCAGGAGGCAGAGGTAGGAGGATTGCTGAGAGTTCAAGGTCACCCTGAGACTACATAGTTAATTCCAGGTCAGCCTGGACCAGAGTGAGACCCTACCTCGCAAAAACCAAAAAAAAAAAAAATTTATTTGTATTCATTTACTTGAGAGAGGGAAATAGGCAGATGAGAGAGAGAGAGAGAGAGAGAGAGAGAGATGGGAGCACCAGGGCTTCTAGCCACTGCAAACGAACTCCATATACATGCAGTACCTCGTGCATCTGGCTTATATGGGTACTGCGGAATCGAACCAAGGTCCTTTGGCTTTGCAAGCAAGCACCTTAACCACTATGCCTCTCCAGCCCCTAATTATTTTTCTTTTGAGACAGGGTCTCAGGTCATTTAGGCTGGTCTCAAAGCCCCTCCTCCTTCCCAGCCTCTCCCCTTTTGTCTAGGTTCTGAATCCAGTACTGTGTAAGATTTCATTTGAGGGTTGGGGAGATTGCACAGTGGTTAGAGGCACTTGATTGCAAAGCCTGATGGCCCAGGTTCAATTCCCCAGTAACCACCTAAAGCCAGGTGCACAGAGTGGTGCGTGTGTCTGGAGTTCATTTTACAGTGGCAGGAAGCCCTGGTGCGTACTTACATCCTTGTAGCTGAGGATGACCTTGAACTTCTGAGCCTCTTGCTTCTACCTCCTGAGTCTTGGGATAAGAGGCATGCACCACCATGCCACTACTGTTTCATGCGGTGTTGGGGATTGAACCTAGGACTTTGTACATACTAGATGAGCACTCTACCAGCTGAGCTACATCCCAGCTCTGTGGTTTGACTTTGACAGATGATTAACTTTTGGAATGTCCTGAGTGCAGTCAGCCATGGGTCTATTCTTCAGGGCATGCTCTTGTTTGATTATTTAGAGAATAATGGACCTGTGCTGTTTTTGTCTTTTGCACTGAGGATGGAAGTGTGGACTAGCATTTTTCTGAGCAGGTGTGTGTATGTGCATGTGTGTGTGTGTGCCCATGTGGCACCCCATGCAGTTACCTATGGTGGGGTTTTCCCCCCTGTGGTGGCTAGAGAGGAATATCAGGTGCCTCTCTCTATCACTCTTCCACTCATTCTTTTTTAAATATGTTATTTATTTATTTATTTGAGAGAGAGAAAGAGGGAGAGAGAGAGTGGGCTCTCCAGGGTTTTCATCCACTGCAAATGAACTCCAGATGCATGCACCCCCTTGTGCATCTGCCTTAAGTGGGTCCTGGAGAACCGAACCAGGATCCTCTGGCTTTGCAGGCAAAGGCCTTAAATGCTAAGCCATCTCTCTAGCCCTCTTCCACTCATTTTTTTTGTTTGTTTTTGTTTTTTCGAGGTAGGGTTTCCCTCTGGTCCAGGCTGACCTGGGATTAACTATGTAGTCTCAGGGTGGCCTCAAACTCATGGCGCTCCTCCTACCTCTGCCTCCCAAGTGCTGGGATTAAAGGCATGTGCCACCATGCCCGGCCTCTTCCACTCATTCTTCCTGGACTTGGAGTATCTTACTGATCCAGGAGCTTGCAGGGTTTTTTTTCTTCTTTTTTTTTCTTTTTGGTTTTTCGAGGTAGGGTCTCACTCTGGCTCAGGCTGACCTGGAATTCACTATGTAGTCTCAGGGTGGCCTCGAACTCTCAGCGTTCCTCCTACCTCTGCCTCCTGAGTGCTGGATATTAAAGGCGTGTGCCACCACACCCAGCTTTTGTGTGTGTGTGTGTGTGTGTGTGTGTGTGTGTGATTCTCGGGTCTCTGCTTCTTTGGACTAGCTCTTTCTTAGTGAAGGAAAAAGAGGTTCCATCCAGCCAGAGGGCAACTGGGTGATTCTTTAGCCTGGGAGTGGCTGGGTGGCTTGAATGGGTGACTCCTCCATTAATCCTGCAGGAAATTTGAGAGGCACGGAAGGCTATCAGGACCATCCAGAGGAAGGATGAGGCAAAGGGTGAGTGGCCAAGATAGCTAGTGTTGATGGCCCTGCAGCCTGGGTCAGCTGGTGCATGTTTGTGTAGACACACATATATACACAGCACCACACTCAGTGTGACTCTTGAAAGTTGCCTCACAAGAGACTTTCATCTGTGGAACTTGGAACTGCCCATAAAATGTGGCTCATGGACGTGCTGGCTGTGGAGTGGATGGCAGCCATGGGCTCCATTTCTTTCTCTGGCCATGTCACTTGGCCCTCTGGGGAGGTCCCATTTGAAGGGCCAGTGTTTCCTGCCCCTCCCCAGGTCATTAATGAACCACTCTCTCTCCTTTTTCCTTTTCCAGGATTGGGCCTCGGAATCAAAGCGGCCCTGCGGTGACTCAGGCGTTTCCCATTGCCCTATTCTCGCATCCTCTACTCTCAGCGCCGAGCTGTTCACGTCCTATTTGAACTGATAGGAAACCCTCTCATTGTTCCGCGACATGGATATTAGCACTGATGAAGGAAGCGCTCCATCAGATAATCGACCTGCAAGGCCTGCTGTGAGCTGACTTCCAGAACAGCTGCCAGACCGCGTCTCCTGCCTTCCAGGACCCCAGACTCAGCACTGGGCATCCTGGCCAGGATAGTCAGGGGCTTTTGGCTGGGAGATACAGAAGCTGGGTGCCTCCACCTCACACTCTTATTTGAAGTAGAAAGATAAACAGAGAGGCAGAGAGAGAGAAAGAGAGAGAGAGAGAGAGAGAGAGAGAGAGAGAGGGAGAGAGTTAGGAGAGTAGAAGCTACTGTGTCATTGGATGGCCCCTGATGGGCCCCTGCAGATGTTTACTGGCTGGCCTCCTCCTTCCCAGCCTCTCCCCCTTTTCCCTAGGTTCTGAATCCAGTACTGTGTAAGATTTCATTTGAGGGTTGGGGAGATTGCACAGTGGTTAGAGGCACTTGATTGCAAAGCCTGATGGCCCAGGTTCAATTCCCCAGTAACCACCTAAAGCCAGGTGCACAGAGTGGTGCGTGTGTCTGGAGTTCATTTTACAGTGGCAGGAAGCCCTGGTGCGTACTTACATCCTTGTAGCTGAGGATGACCTTGAACTTCTGAGCCTCTTGCTTCTACCTCCTGAGTCTTGGGATAAGAGGCATGCACCACCATGCCACTACTGTTTCATGCGGTGTTGGGGATTGAACCTAGGACTTTGTACATACTAGATGAGCACTCTACCAGCTGAGCTACATCCCAGCTCTGTGGTTTGACTTTGACAGATGATTAACTTTTGGAATGTCCTGAGTGCAGTCAGCCATGGGTCTATTCTTCAGGGCATGCTCTTGTTTGATTATTTAGAGAATAATGGACCTGTGCTGTTTTTGTCTTTTGCACTGAGGATGGAAGTGTGGACTAGCATTTTTTCTGAGCAGGTGTGTGTATGTGCATGTGTGTGTGTGTGCCCATGTGGCACCCCATGCAGTTACCTATGGTGGGGTTTTCCCCCCTGTGGTGGCTAGAGAGGAATATCAGGTGCCTCTCTCTATCACTCTTCCACTCATTCTTTTTTAAAATATGTTATTTATTTATTTATTTGAGAGAGAGAAAGAGGGAGAGAGAGAGTGGGCTCTCCAGGGTTTTCATCCACTGCAAATGAACTCCAGATGCATGCACCCCCTTGTGCATCTGCCTTAAGTGGGTCCTGGAGAACCGAACCAGGATCCTCTGGCTTTGCAGGCAAAGGCCTTAAATGCTAAGCCATCTCTCTAGCCCTCTTCCACTCATTTTTTTTGTTTGTTTTTGTTTTTTCGAGGTAGGGTTTCCCTCTGGTCCAGGCTGACCTGGGATTAACTATGTAGTCTCAGGGTGGCCTCAAACTCATGGCGCTCCTCCTACCTCTGCCTCCCAAGTGCTGGGATTAAAGGCATGTGCCACCATGCCCGGCCTCTTCCACTCATTCTTCCTGGACTTGGAGTATCTTACTGATCCAGGAGCTTGCAGGGTTTTTTTCTTTTTTTTTTTTCTTTTTGGTTTTTCGGTAGGGTCTCACTCTGGCTCAGGCTGACCTGGAATTCACTATGTAGTCTCAGGGTGGCCTCGAACTCTCAGCGTTCCTCCTACCTCTGCCTCCTGAGTGCTGGATATTAAAGCGTGTGCCACCACACCCAGCTTTTGTGTGTGTGTGTGTGTGTGTGTGTGTGATTCTCGGGTCTCTGCTTCTTTGGACTAGCTCTTTCTTAGTGAAGGAAAAAGAGGTTCCATCCAGCCAGAGGGCAACTGGGTGATTCTTTAGCCTGGGAGTGGCTGGGTGGCTTGAATGGGTGACTCCTCCATTAATCCTGCAGGAAATTTGAGAGGCACGGAAGGCTATCAGGACCATCCAGAGGAAGGATGAGGCAAAGGGTGAGTGGCCAAGATAGCTAGTGTTGATGGCCCTGCAGCCTGGGTCAGCTGGTGCATGTTTGTGTAGACACACATATACACAGCACCACACTCAGTGTGACTCTTGAAAGTTGCCTCACAAGAGACTTTCATCTGTGGAACTTGGAACTGCCCATAAAATGTGGCTCATGGACGTGCTGGCTGTGGAGTGGATGGCAGCCATGGGCTCCATTTCTTTCTCTGGCCATGTCACTTGGCCCTCTGGGGAGGTCCCATTTGAAGGGCCAGTGCTTCCTGCCCCTCCCCAGGTCATTAATGAACCACTCTCTCTCCTTTTTCCTTTTCCAGGATTGGGCCTCGAATCAAAGCGGCCCTGCGGTGACTCAGGCGTTTCCCATTGCCCTATTCTCGCATCCTCTACTCTCAGCGCCGAGCTGTTCACGTCCTATTTGAACTGATAGGAAACCCTCTCATTGTTCCGCGACATGGATATTAGCACTGATGAAGGAAGCGCTCCATCAGATAATCGACCTGCAAGGCCTGCTGTGAGCTGACTTCCAGAACAGCTGCCAGACCGCGTCTCCTGCCTTCCAGGACCCCAGACTCAGCACTGGGCATCCTGGCCAGGATAGTCAGGGGCTTTTGGCTGGGAGATACAGAAGCTCCACCTCACACTCTTATTTGAAGTAGAAAGATAAACAGAGAGGCAGAGAGAGAGAAAGAGAGAGAGAGTTAGGAGAGTAGAAGCTACTGTGTCATTGGGGCCCCTGATGGGCTGGAATTTCGGCCCCTGCAGATGTTTACTGGCTTCTCCCTCTCCAGATCCTTGACATCTGGTGCTCTCTGGAGACAGCCTAGGGTCCTCCTCCTTCCCAGAAGCTCCCCTTTGGTCAAGGTTCTGAGTCCAGTACTGTGTAAGATTTCAAGGGCTGGGGAGATGGCTAAGTGGTTAGAGGTACTTGCTTGCAAAGCCTGATGACCTAGGTTTGAATTGCCCAGTACCCATATAAAGCCAGATGTACAAAGTGGTGCATGCGTCTGGAGCTCGTTTTGCAGTGACTGGAGGCCCTAGCATGCCCATACTTACTCAGTCTCTCTCTCTCTCTCAAATAAATAAAATATTAGAAAAATAAAGATTTCATTTGAACAGGGGGTTCTGCTGCTAAAAGCTATGAGAAGGACCACCTCCTGCATGCTCTCTATGACAGGTGTTTTATAGTACAATTAATATCCATGATGCTTTGATGCAAACCTGGCTGTCCCCATGCCCAAATGTCATGGGAGGACATCTATGGAGTTCACAGTTACCTAGCCTGGAGTCCAGGCTTCCAACCTGGTAGGTACTTGATAAGCACTCCCTGAGTGAATGGATACCTGTCACCCTCCTCGCCCTAGTTACAGATGAGGACCACAGACATAGACACAGAGAGAGTTTACAGTTTTCTCAGAATCACACAGCAGGATTTTGAACCCAGTCCACCATACTTCTCTTCTAGCAAAAGGCTGTGTTGAGGCATTTGGAAGCTATGGGTCAGAGGTGGCCAGCTCTGAGGGGGATGGTGAAGGAATAACAACTGAGGGGTTTCCTATAGCACTATTCTAAATTCTGGTAATGAGTGATTTCCCAGGCTGGAGAGATGGCCCCACAGGTAAATGTCCTTGCCTGTAAAATCTCACAGCTTGGGTTCAATTCTCCAGTACCCATGTAAAGCCAGATGCACAAAGTGGAGCGTGCACCTGGAGTTTGTTTGCAGGGGCTGGAGGCTCTGGCACACCTATATTCTCTCTCTCTCTGCTTCTTTCTCTCTCTCTTTGTCTGTCTGTTGCTCTCAAATAAATAAATTTTAAAAAATCCTTACCAACCACAACTACCATTTATTGAGACTGACCTGGTATCGGGTCCTCTATGTTATTGTTGACCCCAGGTAAGTCCTGAACAACATATGTAGTTCCGTGCCTGGTTCATAGATTCAGGTGAGATCAAGTGTGTTCCAGGTGATATAGCTGTAGACAATGAAAGTCCAGAGAGGCTGCATAACCTGCTGAAACAGCAGGAGGTAGCGATGACCATGAGGTCACAGCTGTTGACTGGAAGCCTGGGCTGGCTTCCAGGCCTCTGAGCAACCTGGCTAGACACCCCAGCAGGCTGATGTTCAGAGGGGCCTGGGGAGCTTGGTTAACAATGCAGATTCTGTCTTGCCCTTGAGGTTTGGATTCAGCAGCCTGCCAGGCCTCAGGAATCTGTCCACATGCTGGTTGTGGTACAAGCAGGTTTGGAGATCTGGGGGAGCGGGCTGGGGGAAAGATGACTCCTGCCTTGTGGTGGTTCTTCTGGCCTGACTGTAGAAAGCTGCTTCTCCCTGTAGTCTGATTGGATATGAGAATATTAATGAAGTAGCAATCTCTTTGCTAGTCCCAAATGTCCTCCCAGGAGTGGTGAGTTCCAGGGCTCTGGTTATCTGGCCGAGATAACCCAAGGTCTATGGTTATCCTTTAACAGGGAGGGGCAAACCTCATAAGAACCTTGCCCATTCCCAGTGTTGATGTTAAGCTTATTAAAACATATTTTTTTGTTTATTTTTATTTGCGAGTGACAAAGATGCAGAGAGAGAGAGAGAGAGAGAGAGAGAATGGATGCACCAGGGCCTCCAGCCACTGCAAACGAATTCCAGATGCATGTACCAACTTGTGCATTTGACTTATGTGGGTACTGGGGAACTGAGCCTCAAAGCCCCCTTAAAATATTGTTTTTATTTATTAATTTGGATTGGAGAGATGGCTTAGCTGTTAAGGCGCTTGCCTGAGAAGCCTAAGCACCCATGTTCTACTCTGCAGATCCCATGTTAGCCAGATGCACAAAGGTGAGGCAAGCGCAAGATTGCACATGCCCACTAGGTGGCACAAGCCCTCTGGAGTTCGATTACGGTGGCTGAGGCTTTGGAGTGCCAATTCTCTCTCTCTCTGTCTCTTGCTCTGTCTAAATTTTTTTAAATTTATTAATTTGCAAGCAGAGAGAGATAGAAAGACAGAGAGATAGACACAATGGGCATGCCAGGGCCTCCAGCTGCTGCAAATGTACTCCAACACATGTGCCACTTTGTGTATCTGGCTATACGTGGGTGCTAGAGAATCAATCAGGGTCATTATGTTTTGTAGGCAGATGTGTTAACTGCTGAGCCATTTCTCTCGCCCCTTAATTATTTTTTTAAAAATTATTGATTTTATTTATTTACACGTGTGTGTGTGTGTGGGGGGGTGTACAAGGGTGTCTTGCCATTGCAACTGAATGCCTGTCTGGCTTCATGTGGGTGGCTGGGATTGAACCTGGGCCAGCAGGCTATGCAAGCAAGCACCTTTAACAGCTGAGCCATCTCTCTAGGTCTTCTAATTCTTTTTTTTTTTAAATTATTTATTTATTTGACAGAGAGAGAGAGAGAGGTAGACAGAGAAAGAGAGAATGGATGCACCAGGGCCTCCAGCCACTGCAAGGAACAAACTCCAGACATGTGTACGTCCTTTATATGGGTACTGGAGAATTGGGCCCGGGTAGTTAGGCTTTGCAGGCAAGTACCTTAACTGCTATGCCATCTCTCCAGGCCCCTAATTCTTTTTTTATTACCACCATGCTCTAACCAACTGAGCTAATTGGCATTTATTTATTTATTTATTTATTTATTTATTTATTTGAGAGAGGGAAAGAGGGAGAGAGAGAGACAGAGAGAGAGAGAGAGAGAGAATGGGTGTACCAGGGGTTCCAGCCACTACAAATGAACTCCAGATGTGTGTGACACCTTGTGCATCTGGCTTATGTGGGTCCTGGGGAATCGAACCAAGGTCCTTTGGCTTTGCAGGCAAGTGCCTTAACGGCTAAGCCATCCTCCAGGCCTCTTTTTTTTTTTTTTAAGTTTTTTTCTTTTTTAAATTTTTATTTATTTATTTGCAAGCAGAGAGATAGAGAGATAGAAGAGAGGCAGACAGAGAGAGAGTATAGGCGTGCCAGGGCCTCTAGCTACTGCAAATGAACTCCAGATGCATGTGTCCCTTGTGCATCTGGCTTACGTGGGTCCTGGAGAATTGAACCGGGATTCTTTGGCTTCGCAGGCAAATGCCTTAACCACTAAGCCGTTTCTCCAGCCCAAGCCCTCTTTTTTTTTTTAAATTGTGAAAATAGCAACATACAGTCAACTGCCTTAGCCACTCTTCAGTGCCCAGGTGAGTGGCACTAGGTGTGTCCGTCACAGCAGTGCAGTGGTCATCTCCAGAGTGGCTCCAGCATCTGGACTCCTGGGTTCTCGGGAGACTGCAGTCAGCCAGGGCTGATTCTGATCCCAGCTCAAAGTCCCAAGTCCCTTCAAGACTTTGCCTCTTTTTTTTCTTTTTCTTTTTTCTACTCTCAGAGAGACCCTAGCTGCTCCTGTTAGGGACTCTGCCATGCATGGTAAAACCTCTTCTCCGCATCCCAACAAGGACATCACCATTTACTGAGCACCCACTATGTGCCAGGTCCTTGTCCCACATGGTCTCTTAGAAGCCTCTTGTCTCCCAGGAAGGACCAGGATGCTACCACTTTTCATGTGGGGACCCTCAGAAGGTGCAGTCATTTGCTGAGGGCCCCAGGGCATCCGTGTCTAAGGGTGACTCCTCAGCATCCCATTGGGTGTGGCCTTCTGTGGGACTCCTGGGCCAGCTGCTGTCTGGTTCCATCAGTGGAGAGAGCGACTTTGAGGCCCAGGACCCTGCCCCAGGCGTCACTGTCTCAGCATGGAAAGCCAGTCTGTTCAGGGCTGGCGCTTCCCCACACTGCCAGCATTGAAGATAAACAAACAGCTTTTCCCAACATTGGCTTTCCTGTGTCACGAAGGGTCCAGTCGCTGGCAAGGCAGCAGGTTCTCTTGGTCCTCTTGTGTGGAGATCCACAGGCTGTAAGGAGGCCCAGCTGCTTGGGCACCCTGAGCCATTTATAGCCTTGTTTATGTGGGAAACCATTCCATCATCCAAACAGCGGCCTCACAAAGGAATTTGAGGAACACAATTCCTTGGTAAATTGAGAATTTCCTGTCTTTGTTGGGGTGGGGGTGGGGATGAGCAAAGTAGTTAGTTTCAGGGACTTAATGAAATGATGCATTTAAAAATGTCCCATACACTGTGGTGAAGGCTTATGCTTACTCAAAAACAAAAACAAAAACAAAAACAAAACAACAACCCAGCCCCAGAAGACACACCTTCGTGTTATTGCTGTTGTCATTTTGTCACGTGATGGCGAAGTCTGTGTGACTCAGAAGGCAGAGCAGGGCACAAGGAGACGCCACTGATCGTTTTCTCTCCAGGTAAAGAAAGGGCTTCCTGATTCACAGTGGAGGGCACTAGCAGTGAACCCCAACCCTGTCCCATTGCTATCCCTGGCCTAGTGAGTCTCAAGCTAGAAGTGGGGGTGCCAGGAGCACTCCTCTAGTGCATCTGAACACAGGCTGCCTTGTTCTACAAATTGGCCCTGGTAATGGTCTAGTTGGAGAGCTGGACACACTCATGAGAAAGGGGTGTGAGAGCCTGGATGTTCTGTGTTTGAGTCCTGGCTTGACCACAGGCTCGGAGATTAACCTGAGGCAGGGGATTTCCACTTACTGGGCTTGGCAAGTGGAGGTAATAGTTCCAGCTATTGGCTCGACTGGCAGGGAGGAGTGCTGAGTAGTGTGGGTTAGAAAGATTCCAGCTCTGTCAGTTGCCAGCTAGGTAGGTCGTAATTTCCTGAAATGGGCCAGGGCACCTTTCTAGCATCAGGTCACACAGTGATATTGCTAGCCGCAGGGCAGCCTTTGACAAATGACGACTGTCTCACTCTAGCCAGATCCTTTCCACCTGCCCTTAAACCTCCAATTTTCCTTTTCTGATAATAACTGCTCACATTTATGGAGTACTCACTCTGTGCCAGGCCTGGCTTAAGTGATTTTAAATGTAATAACTCATCTAATTCCATGGCCCCGGAACACAGCACCACTGTCCCCACAGCTCAGAGGACAAAGGGAAGCAAAGGACCTGCCCCAGAGCCACTGTTCATGGGCAGAACCAGGATTTAGACTTAGGTCTGTTTGACCACAAGGTCTGGCTCCAGATAACCAAGCTGCAGGCTCGCAGACTGGCTGGCTGGCCAAGCGCCCACGTCCAGCGCATTCCCTCTGCAGCATTGGCAGAGGTACCACGATGCCCAGTGCAGTCTGGCTGGCATCCTAAGTACTTGTGGGCTCAGGCACTTGAAATGTTCCCTTTGTGATCTCGCCAGCGCCTTTCCCTGAGCCTCTGCAGGCGCCATTCAATCTGCCTCTGGGAAGTGGGTTCCCACCTGTGGCACCCACATAGCCCAGTCCTAGAGCCTCTGATGGGCACAAGGCAATGTGACCAAAATGCAACACAGTTCTACCCTGGTCCCTTTAATGGCCAAGCTATCTCCAAGGCCCTATTTTTATTTTATTTTACTAATTTATTTTAGAAATGCTTTATAATTTTTTTAAAAAAATGTTATTTATTTAAGAGAAAGAAGAATATATATATGGAGAGAGAGAAAGAGAATGGGCCCACCAGGACCTCCGTCTGCTACAAATGAACTCCAGAAACATGTTCCACCTTGTGTATCTGGCTTACATGGGTCCTGGGGAATTGAACCTGGGTCTTTTGGCTTTGCAGGCAATCACATTAACCACTAACCCATGTCTCCAGCTCTAGAAGTGCTTTTTTTTTTTTTTTGGAGAGAGACACAGAGACAGAGAAAGACAGAGAGAGAGAGAGAGAGAGAGAGGGGAAGACAGAGATGGGCGCGCCAGCAGTGTCTCAGCTGCTGCGAACGAAATCCAGATGTGTGCTCCCCCTTGTGGTCAAGTGCGGCATTGTGCCCTTGCGTCACTTTGCATCTGGCTAAACGTGGGACCTGGAGATTGGAACCGCCGGAGACTGGAACCAGTGTTCTTAGGCTTAGGAGGCAGGCGCCTTAACCCCTAAGCCATCTCTCCAGCTCTAGAAGTGCTTTTTATATTGCTTGGAAAGTGGGTAATGAGAATGCAATCAAGAAGAGAGACCATGATTAAGGTTGAACATAAGGAAGCTGCTGAGACACTGACTAAATCTCTCCTGTGATCCCGGAGTTCCAATTGCCAATAAACTGTTCCTTTTGGTGAGGCTGGGGGTAGGGAGCTGAGAAAGTGGGCTGAGCTGGGAAGAGGAAGTGAGGGGCTGGTGTCATGTCATAATTTGAGGGAAAGGCTTGGCTAGGAAACCTTCAGCGATGTTGCTGAACCAGTGACTTGCTGGTGTTCCCACTTAGCACATCATCTACAATCAGGACACGATGCCACCAAGTCACCAGGTCACAGTGCTGTTTCATCGTGGCTACACGCTCAAGCCATTTCTCTGGCCCTACTAGCCTTTCTTTGTAAACTCTTTCCTTCAAGTTCTCATTGAATTCTGGATGCTGAGTCCTGGAAGAAAGAGGTTTAAGACCTGAGAGGATGTACTAGTTTTTGTCACCGTGACAACACATCTGAGAACAAGTAAAAGGAGGAGAGCTTGTTTTGTTTGTGGTTTCAGAGGCTTCAGTTCATCATGAGAGGTGAGGTGGATCCCAGCAGCTTATGTCATGGTGCCCAGGAAGCAGAGGAAGAGAACATGCCTGTGTTAGCAAGATTTCTTCTCTACCTCCTCCTCCTTCTCCTTCTTTTTTTTTTTTTAATTTTTTAATTATTTTATTTATTTTTGGAGAGAGACGCAGAGAGAGACAGACAGAGAGGGAGAGGGAGACAGATAGAGATGGGCGTGCCAGCAGTCTCTCAGCTGCTGCGAACGAAACCCAGATGCGTGTGCCCCTTGTAGGCAAGTGCGGCATTGCACCCTTGCATCACTTTGCATCCGGCTAAACGCGGGACCTGGAGATTGGAACCTGCATTCTTAGGCTTAGCAGGCAGGAGCCTTAACCGCTAAGCCATCTCTCCAGCCCTTCTTTTTTTTTTTTTTTTTTTTTTTTTTGAGGTAGGGTCTCGCTCTAGCCCAGGCTGACCTGGAATTCACTATGTAGTCTCAGGGTGGCCTCAAACTCATGGTGATCCTCCTACCTCTGCCTCCCCAGTGCTGGGATTAAAGGCGTGTGCCACCACGCCCGGCTCTTTTTGGTTTTTTGATTAAAGGTGTGCACCACCATGGCTGCCTTCTCCTCCTTCTTTTTTTTCTTTTTTTTATTCCATCTGGCCCCAGCTATGGGGTGGTGCATACACATTCATTCTCTCAGGAAAGGCTCTCAGACAACCCAGAGGTGTGCTGTGCTAATCTCAAAGTGCTTCTCAATCCCACCTAGTTGACGACCATGATCAACCACCACAAAGGAGGAAGAGAAAGTTGTGGAATAGAACTTGGGGCTGTTTTTTTTTTTTTTTTTTTTGAAAAGCTGAGGTGAAGATGGGAGATGGTGTCTTCCAATCCTTGCACTGGGGCCACTGAAAGAAGCCAGGAGAAATGCAGACAACCAAAACACATGTGTAAGGCACAGTAGTACTGACCTCATGGCGAAGAACATAGGGCCCATCATCCAGTGGGGTAAGAATTTGGGCCATCCAACACGAGGACTGCCTCTCCTTAAGCATGTCTGCTAACTTCAGGAGAGGTGGTTAAGTGCCTTTGGCAGCTTGTGAGGCTATAGGGAGAAAGGCTGGCGGGATTGGGTACATTGCTTGCAGGTTATGTCAGGACCCTGGAAGTCAGGGTGAACTTGAAGTACATGCAGACAAGCCCTGGGCTACTTGGGTTCCAAAACCTCAAACTCAAAATCTAGAGGTAGGTTTACTGGTGTCCTTGACACCTGGAAGAGGCAATTTTAACCCCTTAATGAAGAAAAGTAACAATATTCTAGTCTTGAATTACTTTTACTAACAATGTATAAATTAAAAAAAATGTTAATTTATTTGCAAGAAGAGAGAATGAGAATGAATGTACCAGGACTTCTGACCTGTAATTACTATGTAGTCTCAGGGTGGCCTCAAACTCACGGCAATCCTCCTACCTCTGCATCCCAAGTGCTGGGATTAAAGGTATGCACCACCATGCCTGGCTTTTTTTTTTTTTTTTTTCGAGGTAGGGTCTCACTCTGGTCCAGGCTGACCTAAAATTAATTATGTAGTCTCAGAGTGGCCTCAAATTCATGGCGATTCTCCTACCTCTGCCTCCTGAGTGCTGGGATTAAAGGTGTGCACCACCACGCCTAGTTTATATAATTTTTAAAATTTATTTTATTTTATTCTTATTTTATTTATTTATTTGAGAGAAAGAGAGAGAGAGAGAGAGAGAGAGAAAAGAGAAAATGGGGGTATCAGGGCCTCCAGCCGCTATAAATGAACTCCAGATGCATGCGCCCCCTTGTGCATCTGGTTTACATGGGTCCTGGGGAATTGAACCAGGGTCCTTAGGCTTCACAAGCAAATGCCTTAACTGCTAAGCCATTTTCCCAGCTCTCATATAAAAATTTTAAGTCAGGCATTCCATAAAAATAACTAGATACAGGTAGAAATAACATAAGTAAAAACCAAAATAAACACAGACAGAAAATAGACAAGCTGGATACATGCTTGCAATCTTAAGCACTCAGGAGACTGAGGCAGGAAGTGAGAGTTCAAGACTAGCCTGGGCTACATAGTGAGACCCTATTTGATTAAAAAAAGTCCAGGGTTGGAGAGATGGCTTAGGGGTTAAGGCGCCTGCCTGCTAAGCCTAAGAATGCAGGTTCCAATCTCCAGGTCCCACGTTTAGCCAGATGCAAAGTGACACAAGGGCGCAATGCCGCACTTGCCCACAAGGAGGCGCACACATCTGGATTTCATTCACAGCAGCTGAGAGACTGCTGGCGTGCCCATCTCTGTCTTCCTACTCTCTCTCTCTCTCTGTCTCTCTCTCTAAAAAAATAATAAAAAATAAAAAGTTTTTTTTTTTTAAAGTCCAATCAACCAAACAAAAAAAAAAGGGAGGCAAGGAGAATTTAATAAATCCACTATTGCAGAGGTATCTGGACTAACCCACTGTAGAAGCACCTCTTATCTCTCTCAGTAATATCAAATAAGCAGAGAAATGTCAGCAGGACACAGATCATTGTGTATAGCATGACCTGTGAACTTGACCTCATGGACACCTGTAGCACATCACATCCAATGACTACTTCAGAACACACATTCTTTCCAGTTGGACATTTACCAACATGTATGTACACTGGGCAGCAAGTCTCAAAACTGGCTCCTAGAGCTGAAGTCATACACAGTACATATGGCTATGATACAGTTAAGTTAGAAAGAATCATTAAGGTCTGTGTGCTCGGGGCTGAAGTCAGCGAGAACTGAGGACAACCAAAATCTATCAAGAAAAGGAAAGAGAGCTGATTCCCCGGCAGGAGATGAATCACCCCGCATATATCAGCTAGAGCCCAGGTGAAACCACAGAGGAATTTGTGAGATGAGCCAGACAGCTGCTTCCACGCATGGTGAGCCTGACAACCTGGATGGAGATAGACACTGAGGCTACTCAAAATGTACCAAAGCAGAAATCCAGAAGCTGCTGAGAGCGCAACACTAAAGTAGACTTAAAACACAACCACCATGGCTCAGGGAATTTTGCGGGAGAAGGGGTGGAAAGATTATAAGAGCTATGGAGTAGGAAGGGAAGATCCAGAAGCATTGCCCCGCCTCCTGCCAATGGCTGACTGCTGCTCTCCCAACTCATAACCCACAACCCCGTGGTGAATACCAGCAATCACACTGAGGAGGACCCTCATTGGAATGGGAGCAGGGAGGAGGGAAATGTTGGTACCAGCACATGATGTGTCCATACAAAGTATATACTTAATTTAAAAAAATGCAACCACCACAAATATCAAAAAAGAAAGAAAGAAAGAAGGATCATTAAAAAGATAACTAAAGGGTCTGTGTCTGGGGAGATTGCTCTCAGTGGTTAAAGGTGCTTGCTTGCAAAGCCTGCTGCTCTGGGTAAAATTCTCCAGGACCCACATAAAGCCAGATGCACAAAGTGGTGCATGCATCTGGAGTTTGTTTGTGGTGGCAAAGGCCCTAGGGTACCCATTTTCTCTTTCTCTCGCTTGCAAATAAATAAAAAAATTATTTACTTATTTGCAAACACACACACACACACACACACACACACACAGAGAGAGAGAGAGAGAGAGAGAGAGAGAAAGAATGGGCACATCAGGGCCTCTAGCTAGTAAAAATGAACTCCAGATACATTCACCACTTTGTGCTTCTGACTTGACGTGGGTACTGGTGAATGCAACCCAGGTTGCCTAGGTTGTTAAGCTTTGCAAGCAAACTCCTTAACTGCTAAGCCATCACTCCATCCTTAAATAAAAATATTTTTAAAAAGATAATCAGAGCTGGAGAGATGGCTTAGCAGTTAAGGTGCTTGCCTGCAAAGCCAAAGGATCCAGGTTTGATTCCTCAGTACCCATGTAAAGCCAGATACACAAAGTGATGCATGCATCTGGAGTTTGCAGTGGCTGGAGGTGCTGGTGCTCCCATTCTCTCTATCTGTTTGTCTTCTATCTCTCTCTGCTCATAAATAAATAAGTAAAAATATTTTTAAAATATTTTATTTATTTATTTGAGACAGAGAAAGAGGAAGAGGCAGAGAGAGAGAATGGGCATGCCAGGGCATCCAGTACTACAGACGAACTCCAGATGCATGTGCCCCTTGTGCATCTGGCTTACGTTGGTCCGATCAAACTGGGGTCCTTAGGCTTTGCAGGCAAACGCCTTAACCACTAAGCCATTTCCCCAGCCCTTGTTTTCTATTTTTAAAAAAATATTTTTACTGGGCTGGGGAAATGGCTTAGCGGTTAAAGCGTTTGCCTACAAAGCCTAAGGATCCTGGTTCGATTTTCCAGGACCCAAGTAAACCAGATGCACAAGGGGGCACATGCATTTGGAGTTTGTCTACAGTGTCTCTTTCTCTTTCTCTTTCTCAAATAAATAAATAAAATATTAAAAAAAAACAAAAATAATTTTTTAAAATCCACATTGCCAGTTATATATTGAGATTGTGGCAAGCTACCAAAGAACAGTTTTTTTTTAAATTTCTTATTTGAGACAGAGAGAAAGAGGCAGAGAGAGAGAGGAGAGGGGGGAGGGAGGAAGAGAATGTGTGTGCCGGGGCCTCCTGCACTATAAACAAACACTAGATGCATGTGCCACTTTGTGCATCTGGGCCATCAGGGTTTGCAAACAAGAGCCTTAATTGCTACATCATTTCTCCAGCCCAAAAGAAAAGTTTCTTTTTTTTTTTTTTTTAATATTATGGGCTGGAGAGATGGCTTAGCAGTTAAGGCGCTTGCCTGAGAAGCCTAAGGACCCATGTTCAATTCCTCAGATCCCACGTAAGCCAGATGCACAAGGTGACACATGTGCAAAGTTGCACATGCACACAAGGTGGTGCATGTGCCTGGAGTTTGATTACCATGGCTGGAGGCCTGGCATGCCAATTCTCTCTCTCTCTCTTTGCTTTCACTCTCTCTCTCTCTTTGGTTTTTCGAGGCAGGGTCTCACTCTGGCCCAGGCTGACCTGGAATTCACTATTTAGTCTCAGGGTGGCCTTGAACTCACGGAGATCCTCCTACCTCTGCCTCCTGAGTGCTGGGATTAAAGGCGTGTGCCACCACGCCTGGCTTCACTCTCTCTCATAAAAAAAGGCCAGTCTGTTGGACTTGCCTCAAAAAAATAAAAAATATTTTATTTATTTATAAGGGGGAAGAGAGAGAGAGAGAGATAAGGAGCACATGGGCATGCCAGGGCCTCTTATCACTGCAAACA